>JAJOHK020000043.1:0-53707 GCA_022457215.2 Leucocoprinus gongylophorus
TTTGTTGTTGCTTTTGTACATCCTGCATATGTTTGGATAGCCCTCATTTGGGGCTTTCTAGCACAACTTAGTTTGTGAAAATTGGTCCACTTGTTGTGGAGATACAAGCTGAATGAAGTTTGTGACATATCTAATAATTATAAGGATTATATGAAGAATCTAATGATGAAAGAAATAAAGAAGCCTCCACTTTTACATAAAGTACTGACTGAGAATATATGAGATAATGGCAAGACATAGTAAATAGTGAGTCAAGAATGAAATGAATCCCAGCTCATATTTAGCATGATATAAACTCCTGTAAAACATAAGGTAGTCAATTGTGTAATTGTAATACTACTCTAATTGAATTTTATGGCCTAATATTCCTAAGCTAGATGCCTCCCTACTAGAGAACATTGTTACTTTATATAGACAAGTCACAATAAACCTACAGCACAAGCCTTCTACTAAAGAGGTATAAATATTCTACTATAACACTACCCAATCAAACAATGAGTATGTCTAGACAGCAGCCTGAATCTGGTTACTATTGCCCATATCAAGTTATCTAGTGGCTGTTACTCTCCCTTTGAGCCTTGTTATAACTTAAGTTCTTAAGTAGAGATAAAATACAACTTTTGTGTTATAATCAATCTCTTATGTCCTTAATGTGGCTAGCTTATGAACTACAGATGTTGAGGTTACTTCTTTATAACTCAATAATTGGCTATGCTGCATATTATCTCAGTCAGCACTTCATGTAGTAGACAAAACTTCCTTATGCTTTCCTTATATACTATGACTTGTTTACCTTACCTGTTATGACTTAGGCTTTGAGTTAAGCAAAAGACACACTCTTGGATTAAGTAATACAAGAGAACTTGATAGAGTTCCTAAGTACAAATTGTCTACCTTATTTATAAACTACTGTTGGTCTGTGTTATACTTCTTTAGCCCTACCCTAATGACCATGTGTTTTTTTAAGGTTGATATAATCTATGCTATATGATATTATTATTTCTAAAGTCTTCTACATCATTCCATCACATCACATGAGTGTGTGACCCATGTGACAGTGACAGCGACATGTGACGTCACATTTTGTCTTCTTTTCCTATGTCCAAATAAAAAAAAGGAAAAGAAACTCAAAATAAAATAAATAAAAATAAAAGAAAAGGAAAATAGAATAAAACCAAGTCCATTGTTCACAACTCTGACATTACTTATAACATATGGTTCTGAAGATATATATAGCTGTAGATACACTCTTGTATCCTTATACTTTACCAATTAACTTTATCTCTCACTCTTATTCAAGTCTTTGCCTAAGCTACAATCTAAGCCAAGCTTTAAGGTCATAGTATTTTGTATTAAGTAATATAAAAAAACTCAATAGAGTTTCAAGTACAAGATAGTCTACCTTATATACTACAGACTGTGATCTATATGCATACTACAACTAACCTATCCTAAAGTATATATACTTTTCATAAGGCCAATATGCTGTTGCCATATTATATAATATCACCTATTCTAGAGCTTTCTACATCCTTCTCTATATCACATCACACTTTCTTGTCTAAGTAAAACAACAAAAAGAAAAGAAAAATAAAATAAATCCAAGTCTAATGTTTACAACTATGACAAGCTTAAAGTCTAGCTTTTTCTTCTTGACTAAAGAGTAGTATTGCCCCCTAGTCAAGGATGATAAAAAAATAAGTTTGGAGAGTGTCCAGTATTGAACAGCCTCAGAAAAAAACACTAAGTTCTGATATTACAACTTAAGCCCAAGTATTTGGTCAAAAGAGGGAACTTATATTGTTTAGCATAAAAGAACTTGGTAAAATTCTTAGTACAAGTGTGTCTACTTTATATACCCCTAATGCATGATCTGTGCATACATATATTTAGCCTACCCTAAATATTATGAGTTTATGTGGATAAAGTTATGATATCTTTATAATATATAACATTACTCTTTTGCTGTATTACAAGATATTTGTGGCTGTGACTGTGGCATTTGTGGCTTGTGTGATAGTCATCACACCTTGTTATATCATCTTGTCCTTTCTAAGTTTAAAATAAGAGATAAAAAGAAAGAGAGAAAAAAGTCCAAGTAAAAAATAAAAAAGAATTTAAATAAGAGACCAGAATTGAAAAAGAACAAGTCCACCATTCTTGATCCTGACACCTATAAACATCAATGCTACCCAAAAACTCTACTCTATACCAACCTGAGGATGCTCTCACTATAGAAATCCAAACTATATATATTGTGATTTTTAGTAAGATTATATATGCAGTAATTAACTGCTAAGGAAAGACAGAAACTTATAGAGGACTTGAATATGTTGAAGGATATTAAGATCAAACAACAACTGGAATCTATAGAACAAGATGATTTGTGTCATGACCTTAAGCTAGAGCTCAGGTTGCACTTGAGCAAAGACTTGAGAAGAGATTAAGAGATAGATTGCAAGTGGTAAAGTGTAAGGATACAGGAATATATCTATGCTATATATACCAGGGAACATGTTGTTACAAGAAATAGTCCATGAGGCAAACAAGTCATAAAGCAGAAGGAAACAAAGAGAAGAAAGTGAGATTGTGGCACCTACTACATGAGGTGCTGACTGAGACTACTTCAGTACAGCTGATTGTGTCATCATACCCTCAACCCATCTCCATGCTACATCTTTGAGGTATTGATCATAACAATTTGGAGGAGAATATTGATAGTTAGAATTTTATATAAAGTAACTAGTGATCTGTATATCCTAGCTGCTCAATAATAGGTTCACTATATTGTCCATAAAAGAACATAATAAGAACAGTGACCTAATAGATATACTTGGAAATTCCAACCCCACAATTTCCCTATCTCTTTTCTACTATCTTAAATTACCTTAGAGACTACTGACATCTCTGAGACACTCTCTATATAATCTTTAGTTGACTTCAAAGCCACCAGGATCTTTGTGAATTCAAATTTCATTAATAAGCACTATCTGAATATATACAAGCTCTCCAGAACTATACTTGTGTATAATATCAATAATACTTCTAATAAAGATGGCCAGATATCTGAGGTCATAAACATGGTACTATGGTATCAGTCACACTCTGAATAAGCCCTACTCACTGTCTCTAGTCTAGGCAAATAGAATTTTATCCTTAACTTCACTTGGATAAATTCATATAACTCCAAGGTCAACTAGTAAAAAGTATATAGTAATAATGAGATGTCCTACATACTGTTTATATTGTCAAGACATCTAGAAGGTCAAAAAACATCAGATATACATTCTGGGGACTTGTTGGTCTGGCCCTTTCTCTAGTTTAGCAAAAGACTCTTACTCTATAGACCACTGTGTAATATGAGAAAAAGTTAGGTGATTACTACTACCTGACCCAGCTACTTCCCAAACTATCTACTCTCAACCTCTATACAGTTGCCACTCTCTCTCAGTACCTCTCTGAAACTTTCTACTACAATTATATCCTAAATACTACCTCAGTTCTTCCTTTACATGTGCAACAGTTCAAGGCTGTCTTTGCTAAGAACACTTTTAATACTCTCTCTGACCACCATAAATAGAATCATGCTATTGAACTAATTCCTGGTGCAGAGCCCAAGTTGTTAAAAGTATCCTCTTTATCCTCTACAAAGTAGTCCAAGCTGAACAGATTCATTGTAGAGAATATATATACTAGATATATATGGTCCTCAAAGTCTCCTATAGCTGCACTAGTGTTCTTTATCAAGAAGAAGGATGAATTTCACCACTTGGTGTAAGATTACAGAAATATTAATGTGCTTATAATCAAGAATAGATATCCACTCTCCTTGATCTCTGAACTAAATGCAAAATTCTAAAGATATAAGATACTTTACCAAGCTATATATATGTTAGGAATTCAACAATGTTTACATCAAGCCTAGTAATAAGTAGAAGGCTTCTTTTTGCACAAACTATAGTCTTTTTGAACCCTTTTTAATGTTCTTTGGTATAATCAATAGCCCAACCATCTTCCAAACTATGATAAACAACATTTTTTGGAATCTTATTACAAAGAGTATTATCATAGTATACTTTGACAACATCCTTATTTTCACTCAGACATTGGAAGAATATAGCAAGGCAGTTTGTAGAGTTTTAGAAGTCTTAGCTGAGTATAAGTTGTTTTTTTATCTAGAAAAATATGAGTTTGACAGATTTTACATTGAGTACTTAGATCTGGTCATTTCAGAGATGGTAAATATATTATATGATATTATCATTCCAGAATCTTTTACACTTTCTCTTATGCCATATATAACACCATGTTATAACTCTAACCCTAAGTTCCAAATAGAGAAATAAATGAAATGAAAATGAGATAAAAAAATAAAGTCATATCTTATCTTCCAACCACATCCATTCCAATCTATGGATGTTGTGGTAACCACTTAGTACAAAGACCAAATAGCATTACTTAAGTAAATCTTTTAGAAAGATAAATATTTTATAAGGATCACAAGAGAACTCAATAAGGAGTCCTTGATGTATCGCTACCCTATTTATATAATATATACATGATTCATGCTATTGGTAAATAACCCTACCCTAATGTCTATATGTTGTTCATGAATATACCATGTGTTCATGAATATATCATGTGTATACTATAAGGTGAATATGCTGTTAACATATACCTTGATATTATCCTTCTAGCCTCTTCTTCCAGAGTCTATGCCTATGATCTTATATTATGTGACATATCATGTGACTGCAGTCACATGCCTCTTTATCATCAAAGAAAAGAAAAAGAAAAATGTTAGTGTTCTAGCATACTATAACAATGAATAATCTTCTTCCTTTAAACTCTATAACAGTTGCTGGAGTTTGTAACTGGTCTGTACCAACCAATTGTATAGACCTACAAATGCTTCTCAGATTCACCAACTTTTACCAAAAGTTTATTCATAGTTTTCTAGATATTGCTTGCTCTCTTTTTGATATTACTGCAAGTGTTAGTATCTAGACCTGTATCTCTGCATAATAATCAGCCTTTAACACATTCAAAAAAGTTATCACCATAATACTAGTATTAATCTCTTCTAATATCTTATCTTTCTTCTACATTAAAGTAGATAGCTTAGACTTTGCCACTATAGTGGTGCTCTCTTAGGCCTCTAAGAAAAATGGTAAATAACACACAGTCACCTTTCTTAGCAAATTCCTCTCCTCAGTTAAATTTAATTATAACATATATAACAAGTAAATGCTAGTAATCATCTGTATATTAAAAAAGTAGTACTATTTTATAAAAGAAGCCACAACTCTGGTCAAGATCTAGATGGACTACAAGAATCTAGAATATTTTATATACACTAAGAAGTTAAACTAACAGCAAGCTTAGTAATTCTTATACCTAGTATAGTTCAACTTCTTGTTACATTACTATTCTAGAAAGTCTATGGAAAAGTCTAATATACTATCTAGATAAGCAAACTATGATACTGGTTCCCAAGACAATCAGAATGTAGTATTGCTCAGACTGGACCTCCTTACTACTTCTATATTAGAAGGCATTATAGTAGAAAGAGAAGAAAAGGCTTTCTTAATAGGTATTCAATAGGGAAATTAATCAAGTGAGCAAGAAGAACTAGTAGTATAAGCTATGTGCAAACTTTATAATTCAACAATGAAGTTATTATATGTTATAAGATGAGAGTGTGGACAGACTTTAGCTAGGGTTAGGATTAGCCGGACATAGAACAGTAAATAATTATTAGTCTACAATGGATGGAGAGTATGTGACCTGGAAGTCATGTAACAGAGTCTAGAATGGTCTGAAAGGACTTAAGGTTTAGAAGGATTGAGAGAAGTCTAGATCAAGAGTTAGGGTTAGGAATGATGTCAAGGGACTATAGTTCCTCATAGTGTATACATGGTACATACATGTACAATAGAGATTAAAGAGTATGATGTCAAGACACATATATATGGCATGGTAGCCTTAGTAAGAGGGCATGAGGTAGAGGCATGGATATAAGGGTCAGTAGATATTGTTGTAGCACAAACCACATTGTATTTATATAAATAGAGGAGCAATGCAGCAAGGGCTCCTTATTAAGTTCTCTTGTAATCCCTACTACTAGATAGCCTATTGAGAGCTTTGCTGAAGTAAGCAAACTATAAGTGCCATTCCAGTGAGTGGTTGCTATAACATTGTGCTCTTTTAAATTGTTAGAAAAAATAGACTATTATTATTTCATGATAAGATATATATTTCTAACACTACAAATCTCTGCCACTGAATTGTTATAATCCATTATAATGTTAAGTACAACTCATACTAGAGAGTGAAAGTCTGTAGAATTGGCTTGGAAATGTATAAAGTATAGAAACTCTATGCAATGAGCTCAATGATGCAGACTTGTTAAAATAACCTTGGCTTCAGCTTATATTGTCAAGATGACAGAAAGTGGACTTAGTCTTTTTTATTTTCTTTCTCATTTTTATTTTATGTTTCAATTTATTTTTTTATTTTTTCTATTTTTAGAACTCTAGGGTTAGGGTTAGAGGTGATCGATCACATCAGTCATATCTGATGGTGTAGTTATAACATTAATCACGGAACTTGAAAGAAAGTTGTAGAAGATTCTAGAACAAGATAATGTCATACAACATGGACTCCACATATTGGCCTCATGCTTTACACATGGTCATTTAGGATAGGGTGCACAGTAATTAGCATGGACTATCTGTAGGAGTATATAAGGTAGACTATTTTGTAAAGAGTTCCTTATCGAGTTCTCTTGTATTAAAGTAATACAAGAGTTATTCTTATCTCCAACTCTAAGAAATAAGTTCATAACATATATGCTATGCCATCTATCCATTGTATGGTCACAACTTCAGATGAGTAGATGAAGTCTAAGATAAAAATGAGTACTAATTTGGTATATTACTGTTGAACACTAGAGATTAAGTCTAATAAGAGTTATTTTCATTGATTATCAAACTAGCAAATTATAGTGTAACTACTAGTCTTATATACAAGTAGGAGATATAAAAGATGCTTGGGGTTTTAGTGTATCATTTTGAGTGGATGTTTTGGTAGTGAAACACTAGTAAGAGTAAGATAGCAAAACTCTGCCATAAAAGACTAAGTTCAATAAGAGTATTTCTATCATAGAAGACAAGCTTATTTTAGAGATATTATAATAATCCCACCACTATGGGAATATATTTTCAGAATGGCTGGACTTGACATATGACACATAACTCCAAAATAATTAGATATGAAAGTAGGTGGAAAACATTGGGATTGGTCTTCCAAAACTATTAGTAGTCCTAAATATCAAGATATATTGACTAGTATATCAGTGTATATAATCTTTGCATGCATATGAAAATAGCACATCACCTTCTTTTCATGGAGTTTCATCTACTGTTTGTATCTGACTTCAAGTGTAAGACTATCAATATAGACTTTATCATAGAACTTTCTAAGTTTATAGTATTTGATACTATCATGATAGTAGTAGATTCTATATCCAAAAAGATGCACTTTATTCTAACCTATAACACTATCACCATTGAGGGCACTGCAAGACTCCTCTTATACTATATTTAGAAACTACATAGTCTCAAACAAAAGTCTGTAGTTTGTTACATACTTCATCAAGAAACTTTATTCTATGCTTGGAATCAAGATTACTTTATCTACAGTATAGCATTCCTAGTCAGATAGATAAATGGAATGCATTAATTAAGAGTTAGATCAGTACCTCCAAGTATTTGTAAACAAGTGGCTGTTGTAGTAACCACTTGCCAGAATGGCATTCATAGTTTGCTTACTTCAGCAAAGCTCTTAGTTGGCTATCTAGTAGTGGGGATTACAAGAGAACTCAACAAGGAGCCCTTGCTGTATTGATCCTCTATATATATTATAGGCTCCTGGTCCATGCTACAATAATAATTACCTGCCCTTATATTCATGCATCGTCCTTATGTCCTATTAATCATCCACATGTGTTTTCCTTAAGGCCACCATGCTTTCTACATGTGCCCTGACGTCATACTCTTAATCTCTACTATATATGTGCACACTATATATACACCATGAGGAACTCATGTTGTTATGATCTTAATCCTTAGGGTTGGATATAAAAACAACTCTTGTATTAGAGAAACATAAGAGAACTCGATAGAGTTCCTAGTACAAAGTAGTCTACCTTATATACTACTACTCATGGTCCATGCTCACTACTGTGCACCCTACCCTAAATGACCATGTGTATGACCTGAGACCAACATGTGTTGTCCATATTGTATGACGTCACTTTATTTTAGAATCTTCTACCTCATTCTCCTAAGTCTTGTGATCAGTCTTGTGACTACGCCATCAACTTGTGACTGATGTGATAGCGTAACAGATGAACCCTAACCCAAGTTGTTCTAAAAATAGAAAATAAAAGAAAAATAAAAAATAAAAATAAAATAAAGTGAAAAGAGAAAATAAAAATGAAGTTTACTGTCAACGATCTTGACATATGTCCCTTGACGTCACTCCTAACCCTAACTTCTATCTAGACTCCTCTCAATCCTTCTAGACTTCAAGTCCTTCCAGACCGCTCTAGACTCTATTACATGACTTCCAGGTCACGTGCCTATCTCCTATCTCTCTTCCATTGTAGACTAATAATTATAATACTTAACCCTAATCTTAGTCTAAGTCTGTCCACACTTTCGTACTATAACAGTGGCAAAGTGACTGATATAACCTCCTGTCTATAGTAGAGTTCTAATACAACAACTATATCTATGTCTTTACTAAGTAATGTCTGTTTTTCTTAGATATTGGTCACCTGCTCTCAATGGATTTTAAACCATACTGTCAAACTTCCAAGATAGAAGGTATTATTAGGCCTGCCAAATGGATGAAAATAACACTAGAGAAATAAAACTTAGCAATCTGTAAGTTACAGAATGATATGATCTTATACTATAACTAAAGACAGACCTCTACACTAGTCTTTTAGCCTAGTAATAAGGTATATCTCAATTCCATGGACATTCATACCATCCATCCTTTAGCCAAACTACTATATTGATATCTTAGGCCTTATGTGGTAAAGAAATCAGTAGGGTCCATAGCCTACTAACTAAAGCTCCTACAATTACTGAGAAGACTGTATCTGATATTTAATATTGTCAAACCAATTGCTATACCTATAGATTCCATACCCAATAGATGTTCAAAGCCCTTTCTAGACCTTATTTTCATAAACAGATAAGAAGAGTAGGAAGTTAAAAAGATTCTAAATAGTCATTAGCACTGTAGAAAGTTCCAATATCTCATCAAATGAAAGGACTTTGGTCTTGAAGAGAATCTTAGAAATACATCTTAAAGATATTTACTCTAGACAAAGTAACAGAATTCTACTGACTGAACCTTAAAGTTCTGTGGTTCATTAGGGCTGCTGAGTTTTCAACTATCAAGTTTTATATGATTTCTATTGCTTTAAGCTATAACAATCTAAGAGAAAGGATAGATGTAAGAGAATCTGCATTTTTATCTTCAACACTACTATAGAAACAAAATCTCAGACTAATAAAGTCCACAGTGTCTACTCTAAACCCAAATCAAATACTATCACTAAAGCCTACAATGGTCATTCTCTCAACCCTACTATCTTCCACTACTAACTTCCAAGTTCAACCCTCTATCTATTGTCAATGATAATCTTCTCTTTCTTTTCAGGCTAATATTCTAGATGTTTCTATCAAGAATATCTCTAGTTATTCTATTCTGATTATTTCTCATAAAGTAAGCTAATCTATGAGATTATAATGTATCTCTTAGTTATATAAGATGTTTGCTACCTTACTTTGTTCTCTTAGATTCTTCTAAAGATAAGTGGTATATTTACAAGTATTATATTAATAAAACTTAGGTTTTCTTAGAAGTTGTAAAAGTCTGCAAATTTCCATGAACTCTATTAGTTACTCTAACAAAGACTTCTATAGTACTAGAGTTAACTAGAGTATGTATAGCAAAGGATTCAGAGATATTGAGGAGATTTTCAAGTATATAAAAGTCTTACAGATATTAAGGGCACTGATAGTAGGTTGAAGAGAAAGTTTTTTCTCTTATCTTAACTAGTAAAGAAGCAGAGTAATAATAATATGAGGTAAGAAAATAAGTATGTGTAAGAGGTTACTATTTTTCTTATATTCTTTTATAAATAACATAGTGAATTTATTATTCAGTAGCCAAGATATCAGAGTTAAAGACAGTAAACTTTATTTATTTCCATTTCTTTTCTCATTTCTATTTTCTTTTCCATTTTATTTTTATTTTGAGACTTAGGGTTAGGGGTTAGCATAATATCACATGTAACTATTACAAACTATCATACAATATAATATTGTGTTATATATATGTTACATATTATAGTAATAGTTATATAATCATGTATTACATAGAAGAATATAAAAGGTTCTAGAATAATTATATTAGAGTTGTGAATAGTAAACTTGGTTTTTTATTTATTTTATTTTTCCTTTATTTTCTTTTCTATTTTTTCTTTTCTTTTCTTTTGGTTTTCACTTTTACTTTTTTTAATTTTGGACTTAGATAATGAATATGTGCATCACTTCTGGGTCAAAGTATGTCAAGTACAACAGTTCACATAAGAGTGAATACCACCAACATTTTTTATAGTGTTGCAAAGTAAATTTCAAAACTAACTCATTTAGACTTGAAAAAAAGCAAGGGAAACTATGCTCCCATTTATTTGCATGTTCTAACTACAAGTACAATCATTAAGCAGATTCAAATCTATGCCCTTTCTGGAAGCATTGATTTAATAGAGAATAACACTCAAAGAAATATTAGGAAATTTAGGACAATAGAAACAAATCAATTTACTTAGCTATAAGCAGTCTTCAAGCATAAGTATAAAAGAAATCAAAGTTTTCTCTTAAAAAATTCATAAGAACAATCTGCTTACTAATACTATTTCAGAGGCACAAAGAGAATTTGACATTGTATTCATTCAAAAACTACCATGGTCAATAATATGCTCTGTTTCTAGTTCTTCTAACAAAGAAGAAGAGGATTTGGTAGGTATTTCTAATCACCCCAATTGGATAACCTTTTCTAGAAACCCATCAAACACTCATAATGCACCAAGAGTCATTACATATATCAATATAAGACTATCAAGTTTCTGTTTCTCATTACAAAAAGATATTTTTAATCACAGAGATATTTCTTGTGTTTTCTTTTTCAACCAAAGCTCTATTTATTATTTGTTAAACATCTATTCAGATTCTTCTCAAACAGCTTTGAAGTATTTCAAGGATATAGAAACTAACATTAATAACATTCTTATTATGACTGGTAATTTTAATATTAGAGATAGTACTTGGGATCCTCTTTTCTCTTATCATTCAATATATGGAGATACTCTTACAGATATTGTAGACTCTTTTAATATCTGTCTGTCTAAATAATCAGATTTTTACTAGATATTTGAATAACCTTAATGATTTGAACTCAGCTATCAATTTTATGTTTCTTCATCCAGATGCAGAGGAATTTGATAATCACATCATTCATTCTAAATGGAGGATATCATCAGATCATGTTTCTCTTACAGTGAATATTTTGATTTTTGAGGAATACATCCAAACCAGAAAATGAATTGTCAAAAATAGTAAAGAAGAAACAATGTTTATTGCTAAAATTATTGAGTCCATCAAAAGACTTAACACAGACCATATTGAAAGCAAGGAAGACCTTGAAAGCATTGTATAAGAATTCACACACAATATAAATGAAATCTGTTTCAAATACTCAAAAGTAGTCAATATCACAAAACATTTGAAATCATGGTAGAACAAAGAATGTCAGAAAGATTTGGAGAGGTACAGATTTTCAAGGCAGTTGGAAGATTGGAAGAACTTCAAGATAGTTGGAAGATTGGAAAAACTTCAAGAATATGGTTAAGAAGAGTAAATAACAATTCTTTGACAACAAAATTCAAGAAATTGTGGGCAAAAGTAGCAGACTATGGGAACTTATGAACTGAGTCAAAAAGAGAAAGCTTCTGGCTATTGAAGCTATTAAATATAATTAATATCCCTGTCTTGAGCTCAATGATCTTTGGTAGGCCCTTCATGAATCCTTTAACTCAGCTCAAAATCAACAAGTTAATACAGTCTTGTTAGATAAAATCTCAAACAAAACTACTACTTTGTGGTCAGCCTTTTCACAAGAAGAGTTTCTATCATTTATTAACAAGTATAACAACACTTCAACTCCTAAACCAGATAAATATTCTTGGAGACACCTTAAAGTTATCATTCATAATTCATCATGTATTAAAAATAACATCAATATTGTTAACACATGTATCAACTTAGAATATTGGCCATCACACTTCAAAATGTCAACTTCAATCATTATTCCCAAGCCTAATAAAGCTTTGTACAACACTCCATAAATGTTTAGGCCTATTGTTCTTTTAAATATACTTGGCCAGTTAATTGAAAAAGTCATTGGTGAAAGACTACAATTCCAAGCTTTATCTAGGAATGTGATTCATCCATATTAACTAAGTGGTCTCAAACAATAGTCAACAACTGACTCTGACATAGTTCTCACTCATCTTATATATACAGATTAGGTCAAAAACTGCTCAACTAGTACTTTGGCATTTGACATTGCATAGTTTTTCCCATCTCTTAATCATAGGCTACTTCTACTAATTCTGAATAAGGTGGAATTTAACCTCAAGATTTCACAGTTCTTTCACAATTATCTAGTAAAAAGAAAGACTAAGTATTTTTGGAACAATTTTTCTTTCCCTTTCTTTAATGTTAACATTGGAGTTGGTTAAGGATCAGCTCTCTTCCCTATTCTATTGGCACTATATTTGTTGCTAGTTTTTCATATTTTTGAAAAAAGATTAAAAAATCTAAAAATTTCAGTCTCAGTCATCTCTTTCATAGACAATGGTCTTTCCATTTCTCAGAACAAATCTTTCTTCAAACTCTAAACTTTTCTATAGTTATTGTATCATGTCACTTCTTCTGAAACAGTTTGGGCTAATTGTTGAGCATGAAAAAATAGAATTTTCCATTTTTCTAGAGTACAAGAAGTCTTCAACCCTTCTCTCTTAGACTTCACCATTCTAGGAGGACCTATTCTCTATTCTAAAGAAACATAGTACTACTTGGAATTTATTTTTGACAAGAAACTATTCTTTTGCTAACATATTGATTTATATATGAACAAGACTATTGTCAAGAGGTCTTATCTCATCCCTAAAATGCCTTTTATATAGGATGTGTGTCCTACCTATTACACTTTATGGATTCCCTTTATAGTTTTACAACAAAGCTTCTTTGGTATATCTACTTAAAATCCTCAGAAGTATATAACAAAGAGCTGCTTTATGAATCCTAGGAGTATTCTACACATCTCCATCACTGGGCATTAAAGCAATTGCAGGCCTCATTTCTATACATCTACATCTTTAGAAACTTAGCAGTAGTATCAGATATATGAAGCTTGGACTTTAGTTTTTTTATCTAATTTTCTTTTTCTTTTCTTCTTCTTTTATTTTCTATTTTCTTGAATCTAGGGTTAGGGTTAGAGTGATGTCATTATCACACTGTCACAAATCAGTCACATCATATGACATAGTCACAGTAATAATTATATAGAACATAGTAGAAAGTTTGAGAACAATAATGTTATACAACATATACAACATATGTTGATCTTAAGGTGAACACATGGTCATTTAGGGTAGGCTAGGGAAGTAGTAGCATGGACCATGGTAGTTTAGTATATAAGGTAAACAATCTTGTACAGAGTTCTCTATTAAGTTTTCTTGTGTTAACTCTAATATAAGATTCTTTTTATTAACCAACCCTAAGGTCTTTGAGTCATAATAGGTAGACTACAACTCAGAACTCAATCATTACTACCAAGTCACATCATTAGCTCATTACTAGAGTTAAGATACTCTTTTAATAAAAACCAACATCTTATGTTACTCAAAAGTTTAACTTCCAAACAGTGATTGAAAATCAAAGGTCCTATAGTTAATGCTAACAACAGACTTTATGGGTTATTTAATTCTTTCAATCCTTTTAGTAGCAAATTTTCTTCTGGAAATAGACTAATTGATATTTTTCCTAGTCACTTCTTTTTTCACTTATTTAATAGAAAATATGCTAAAGTCAAAAAGGTGTATCTTTGCAAACTTGACAAAATTATACTTCATATGTCAACAGATCCCAAAACTACTATTGTTGTATTGGATGTAACTATCAAAAACCAAGTTGCTATATCTATTGCTCATATTCATATTCATGACTCTCCTGTCATCAAGACAATCTATCATACTGTTAATATTACTTTTACTGAAGCTGAATTATTTGTGATCAGATGTGGCCTAAATCAGGCCACTCAATTAACCAATATTGAACAAATTGTTGTTATTACTGACTCTATATATGCAACAAAGAAAATATTTGACTCTTCTGTTTACCCATACCAAGTTCAGACAATATCCATTTCTAAAGAATTTAAGGAGTTCTTTAGAAGAAATTAACACAATTCCATTGAGTTCTAGGATTGTCTGAACCAAGATAAATAGCCCCTTTATGATATTCTTGACAAAGAGACAAAAAAGTTCAACTTAGTATCTATCTTTCTGTACAAGACTTTATAGGACTTTAGTCAAAAGAATGAATGTAATGAAATCATCAATGTATGGAAAATAACATTTCAGGCTTTGGATGAGAAAGTAAGAAACTTCTTAGATCTTCTTAACGATAATCTTAATATCATTAAATTAGTATATTCCAAAGGAAGTTTATGGCTAAAGTATTTTGATTATTCAAACTTATTATGTATAAGAGTTATAAGAGCTATAGTTAATCATACTCCTATCAGTGAATATTGCTTAAGATTCTTCCCTCAGAAAGACTTTTCATGTTCTTATAGTCTTTATCTAATTGAAACAAGACATATTCTACATAAGTACAAGAGATACAACAATTATTGGAATCCAAGACAAGACACCATAGCTTATTTCACTCATTTCTTAGAGCTCAACAGTAATACTTTCCTTAAAAAAGAATGTATCACTTAACCAGTTTGTAATATACTATCTTTTAAATAAATGTCTCCTAGTTGTAGTTTACTTTACTTTTTCCTTTTGATTTCTTTTTTTTTTCTTTTCATGTTGTTTTAATATAAATGTTTGTAACTACTTGGTAGTTACCATGGTCTGCCTATAAACTCCACATAATAAATTGTTGATTTAAAAAAAAGAAAATAAAAATAGATGTGTAAAACCTATTACAAGGTGATCATATATATCACAATTACAAGTTATATAATCATATGACATAGAAAAGAATATAAAATGTTCTAGAACAAATAATATCATATAGTATGGTAACAGTATATTAGCCTTATAGAGTGTATGTTAGAGCAACTGGGCAGAAAAGCAAAGTACTTCAAATCTCTAGGAAATCCTAAGTCTATTGTTCAAGAAATACTAAACTATATACTTACCTCCAGGAAATCCTAAAAGAACAGAATTGGGATTTCTAAAGGTGATAACTACTTTATATAATAATATGTCCATTTTAATGTATTATAATATAGTATGTTAACCACATGTTGATCTTATGGATAACATATAGTCTTTAGAGTAGGTTAGATAAGGTCTTGTACAGACTAACTAGCTAGTATATATAAGGTAGATACTTTTTACTTGGAACTCTATCAAGTTCTCTTATGTTAACCCAATACACAGTTTCTTTCCTATCTTAAATACTTTGAGGTTTGAATCATAACACAAAATACATATACTGGTAGTTACTCTTATACAAAATTCTCATTAACTAGATTCTTACTGAAATCTTCAAGCTTTACAGACTCTAACTACTATATTATTTCAATATTTTTTAATATGTTCAAGTTTTCTATTAGTTTCTTTTGTTGCTCAACAGTTAATTACTGGACATCTAGTCTGGATGAACAATCACAGACTATTGTCATATACTAAGTTCAACCATTCTGAAAACTATCCTCTATAGCAGTGATGTCTTCTATAATGGCTATATTTTCTGCAACATGTCTTCATAACAGTGATGCAATAATTCTGTGATCTTCAAGTGCTCAGTCTTCCACAATGGAGATACTTCTATTGAACTTGGTATTCTATAGCAAAGTTCCCCTATTTTGATCTCTTTTAATATTTCATTACTAAAATCTCTGCTTAGTATTGTATTCTGAAACCTCCAAGCATCTTCTATTTATCTTCCTTGTATATAAGACTAGTAGTTACACTATAATTCACTAGTCTAATAATCAAATATTCAAGTGAACTCCATCTCTAGTATTTAATGGAAACATACTATTATCAGTATTCATCTCCTTTGAACTTTGTTCCATTTTCTCAAGTTGTAACTATATGGTAAACAGATAGCACAGCACATAAGCTGAAGCCAAGGTCATTCTAGAAAGTTCATATTACTGAGCTCATTATATAGAGTTTTCATACTTTATATATTCCCAAGCTAACTCTGTGAACTTTTGTTTTCTAGTGTAAATGATATCCAACAACTATATAGTTTGAATCTTTATAATAGTAAAAATTTCTGGTTGGCACAGAGTATAATTTTTGAGTGGTGTAAATATTTATAAGAATGCTAATGTAATAGGAGACAGCTAATGAGGAATAGGAATAACAGAAGAATTTCATAGTGCTTATAATTGAAAGAGAAAATAGTAGTGGTATACTAAGTTGACTGAATATCTTATTAACTTATCTAACTTGATCTATTCTCTATATATCCTTAAACCATGCCAAAAGATCTGTATCTTTGGGTCTCTCCACTAGTAGGATTACAATCTGGTTCTAAATTGCTGTTCAAAGTCCATAGTGGAACTTAACTACTATAGTGCAGGGATTGGTATAGTTAACTTTAGAGATTAGGATTTGGAACTCATCTAGATAATCCTTTATAGCTTAGATTTCTTAGTAGTATGTTATTCTCTCTAATTTGTTAACAGCTTTAATAGTGGCATGTTATAGCATGAGAGTGTGGACAGACTTCAGGTAGGATTAGGGTTAGGACAGATATAGGACAGTAGTAATTATTAGTCTACAACAGATGGAGAGCATGTAACCTGGAAGTCATGTGACAAAGGCTAGAATGGTCTAGAAGGATTGGGAAGAGTCTAGAAGGAGTTAGGGTTAGGAATGATGTCAAGGGACAAGAGTTCCTCATAGTATACACATAGTACACACATGTACAGCAGAGATTAAGAGTATGATGTCAGGGCACATGTAGGAAGCATGGTGGCCTTAAGAAAAACACATGTAGATGAGTAATAGAACATGAGGTAGTGGTATGGACTTAAGGGCTGGATAGATATTGTTGTAGCATAGACCAGGAGCTATATATATATATAGTGGATAATATAGTGAGGGCTCCTTATTGAGTTCTCTTGTAATCCCCACTACTAGATAGCCTACTGAGAGCTTTGCTGAAGTCAACATACTATGAGTGCTATTCCGGCGAGTGGTTACTACAACATGGCACTGATTGGAAGAAAGTGTTTATAGAAGAGCTACTCAAATTCAGGCTATGTGGTAATAAATAAGGCACTAGTAGTGGATTTTTCATAAAAGAAACTCTTAGACTACTTGAAAGCTCAGCTACTTCTAAAAAATAAAAAAGCACAGAAGATCTTATATTGGTTACAAGAAAACTGGTCTATTAATAGCAAGACATATAAAGAATATGAGCTTAAGAAAGCCTGTCCTGTTTGTTAACTACTGCTGAAGTCCAGTAAGAATAGTGTTAGAGTTAAAGATAGTAAACTTATTTATTTTCACTTCTTTTCTTATTTTATTTTTTATTTTCCATTTATTTTCTTATTTTTCAGACTTAGGGTTAAGGGTTAGTGTGACTGTCATATGTCACAGTCACATCATCACATTGATAAGATCAAGCAGAAAAGAGGTTATATTGGGGCATAACAAGAACTATATGACACTAGTTCTTAACTGTATACTAAAGAATTCAAATGGAATGATATTAGCATCAGGAATTGATAGAAGGTATAGAAACAATGATATAGAATAAAATTAGAACACATAAAACTCTTAAAAAAGCTCTCATGAATGCAAAAGAATGAAGTTAGAAAGAATATTAAAATAAATATACAAGTAACATCTACTTATAAATACTTTCTCTTTCTAACATACTTCTAAACAGTGAACCTTACACTGTGTAACAAGTTCCTTTGGAAAATCTAATAAATAGACTACAAAGCTCTTTAAGAGCCTCCAACAACACTATTTATTCCAGATGATGTACTCTGAAGTTGAACCTTATAACTAAAGATACTGACTGATACTTATCTCACTAGCCCTTTTCAGACTGCTAGAATTAAAACTTATCTAAAAGTAATAATAGGTACTAGTAACACTCACTTGATAAAATAAAGGTTAAAACTGCTCTTAAGTGGGGAAATTTGGATAGAAGTTCTCTTTATTACTCTTCTCTACTTGTAGCTTATGTATTAGTCTAAAACTACAGAGAATAATACTAAAAAATGAAGACTAAAACTATAAGAAAGCTTTCTGAGGTCTTGAAAGTACATGATCCTCTTTCTATTTGCAATATAAAATCAGCCTAATACCCCATTTCCTGCTCATAAGTACCAATTCTTTCTTTTTCTAGCATTTTTACCAGTTGTTTCTACTCAAGAGTGTATTCTTGACTCTTATAGCTTCCAATCAGTTGTGTTCCTATCTTATTCTACTATTTCAATATTTATAGCTATGTCAATAGTGCTCTTGAGTGCTCTTTCCTTATAGCTAGTCTTTCTTGAGTGAATGATATCACTTTCTAGTATGGTTTTAGTATTCTTATTTTGTTCATGAGTAGATAACATCAATTTCCTTGTAATTCTAGTATTTCTATTTCTTTAGCAAGTAGGTAACATCACTTTCTCTATAGTTCTCTAGAGAACAATATTATGGCATGTTTCTGTTATTACCAAGTAGTCTCTGTACATATACAAGCTGGAGCAGTAGATAGCTAGATATTTCACAATACTCTGCTAAGTCTGGTTTGTTAAACAGCTACTATACTATCTATCTAGTTAGTATCCACTTGAGAGAGCCTGAAGCATTATCTAAAAGTATAAGATCTTCTCACTAGTATCTTCAAAGAGGTCTTATATGCTTAAAAATCTTATGAGAGTTTGTACTTTTGCAAAAAAGTATTTTCCAGCATAACAACATGTCATACCACATATCAATAGGATATAGTATACATTGTCAGAGTTGTGAGCAATGGACTTGGTTTCATTTTATTTTCCTTTTCTTTTCAGTTTCTTTTTCTTTATTTAGACATAGGTGAAGAAAACAAAAGATGACATCAAATGTCACAGTCACATAGTTGTGACTCAGTGGTCACATCATTCACTGATACAATCACTATCATATAGGTCACACACTCACATGACATGATGAAATAACATAGAAAGTTCTAGAAATAATAATATCATATGACATAGTTAGTACATGTCAACCTCAAGGCAAACACATGGTCATTAGGGTAGGGCTAAAGGAGTGTAGCATAGACTATCAGTAGTTTGTATATAAGGTAGACATCTTATACTTAGAAACTCTATTGAGTTCTCTTGTATTACTCAATACAAGAGTGGTCTTTTATTCTAACCCTTGGACCTAAGTTATAAAACACATGTCCTTTAGAGTAGACTAGGTTTAGTGTAGCATGGACTATTAGCTAAGTGTATATAAGGTAGATACTTTGTACTCAGAACTCTATTGAGTTCTCTTGTGTAAACTTTATACAAGGTTCTTTTGTTAACTTAACTCTGAGTCCTCAGTCATAACATTAGAACTTGATACTTCCTCTTGAGACCACTCAACTCAGGACCTTCTCTACATTCTTTCTTTACTCTATCATCACTCTTGACTGGGAACAATACTACTCTTCAGTCAAGAAGAATAGTCAGACCCTAGGTTCAAGAGGTATATTAGCTAGATAGGAGAAGTCTAGTTATTTATATTGTGTTAAAGCCCACTAACACTTTGTGAACATATTACCTTGTGTAAACATAGTAGTTAGTCTTCTTCAAGTAGTAGCTTTATACTGTAGTATCTCTTTGTGACCTGTCTATGCAGAAGAATAACAATGTCTCTTCAGATGCTGTCTAGTATAAAATATCTTTTTTAAGACAAAATAGTTTACAATTATTTAGAGTAGTAGTTAGTTATCTAAGTAGTCAGTAGACAGTGTAAGGTAGGGCTTGAAGAAAGCTCACTAGCACTTACAGAGATAGAGTCCAGTTCAGAGTCTGAGTCTGAGGAAGAAGCCAGCACTAGCTCCACCTTACCTCTATCTACCACTTTTATCATCACCAATACCAATTGATTCTCTTCTCTTTTATTGATTGGAGAACAGAAAAGGTGAAAATGATAAGGTGTCCAAAGGAGTATAGAAAATAGTAGAGGCTAAAGCAGGAAAAACTGTGGTGGCAAAAATGAAAAGAAGAGGAGAAAAAAGAGAAAAAAGGAAAGAAACAAAAAGAAATAGAGCAAAAAAAGAAGAAAAAACCAAAGAAAGATAGAATAATAGAAATGAAGAAAATAGTAGAAGAATAGGAAATTTGAAATAAAGAAAAAGCAGTAAAATTTGAAGAAGAGACCAAGAAATTAGTTTCTTAGAGATTCAATAAGTAGATTCACATCTTTGGAAAGAAAGCAAGTGAAAAGATGCTAATAAAAAAGTTGCGGATCCATACAATAGAAGTAAAGAAAGAGTTTGTGCTAAGAAAGGGAAAAGTATATTTATTGTCAAGAGAAGAGAGAGAAGAAGTATGCAAGTTCATTGAAGAACAATTAAGAAAGAGGTATATCAGATCCTCTAAGTCATCTCAAATGGCACTAGTGTTTTTTGTAGAAAAGAAAGATGGTAAGAAGCAGATGGTACAGAATTATAGGTATTTAAATGAGTAGACTATTAAGAACAATTATTCTTTATCTCTTATTTTGGATATCATAGAAAATATAGATACTAAAAAAGTATTTACCAAGTTGGACTTGAAATAGGGCTATAATAATGTACAGATAAAGGAAAGTGATGAGTAGAAGGCAGCATTCATAACTCTGGAAGAGTTATTTGAACCAACTGTAATATTCTTTAGACTTACAAACTCTCCAGCAATGTTTTAAATAATGATAAATAAGATCCTATGGGACTTGATCAACACTGAAGAAGTAGTGAGTTTCATTGATAACATTATAATAGGAATGGAAAAGGAGAAAGGACATAATAAGGTTGTAAAAGATGTGATGGAGAGATTAGTAGAAAATTATTTATATATAAAACCAGAAAAATGCAAGTGGAAGGTTAGGGAAGTAGAATTCTTAGGAGTAGTGATTGGACTGGAAGAAATTAAGATAGAGAAGGAGAAAGTAAAGACAGTGTTGGACTGGCTAACTCTGAAAGAGGTTAAAGACATACAGAAATTTTTGGGACTAGCTAATTACTATCAGCAGTTCATTAAAGATTCTGCAGTGATAGCCAGACCACTATATAACCTAGTAAATAAAAACTTGAAATAGGATTGGATAAAGAAGTAGGAGAAGACATTCAAAGAGTTAAAGGAAATATTTACAAAAGAATTAGTGTTACCAGTACTAAACTTAGACAAAAGTGAGGATGGGAGTTAATATGTCAGATTATACAACAAGAGAGGTTTTATCTATAGAATGTGAAGATAAATGATAGAGACTAGTAGCTTATATCTCAAAATCTCTCAATAAGACAGAAAGAAACTACAAGATTCATGACAAGGAAATGTTAGCAATGATAAGGAGGCTAGAAAACTGGATGCATCTATTAGAGAGCATTAAATTCAAGTTTGAGGTTTGGACAGACCACAAGAACTTAGAATATCTTATGAAAGTGCAAAAGTCAAACAGAAAATAAGTCTGTTAGGCACTCTACCTGTTAAGATTTGACTTTACCTTAAAATATGTACTAGAAACAAAAATGGGGAAAGCAGATGAACTTAGTAAGAGACCATATGTTATGATGTGTGTAAGAACTAATCTTTTTCTTTTTCTTTTATCTATTTTTCTTGATTTTATATTTTTCTTCTTTTTGATTTTCTTTTTCTTTTTATTAATGATGAAGAGGCATGTGACTGTGGTCACATGACATGTCACATGATGTGATGGCATAGGCCTAGAGCAGACTAGATAGATAATGTCAAGGAGCATATTAACTATATAGCTATCTCATAGTATATACATGGTGCACTCATAGACAATGTATGGACTTTAGGGTAGGGTAATCATTAAGTAGCATGGACCATGTGTAATTTATATAAATAGGGTAACAATTTAGCAGACTCCTTGTCAAGTTCTCTTGTGATCTCTACTTGATATCCTACTGAGAAATTTGCTGCTTGTGTGATTATTGGTCTTAGTGACTAGTGGTTGCCACAACACCATACTGGAAAGTAGGTGTAGAAAAGAACAATGAAAATCAGACATTAATCAAAGAAGAATGGATTCATAACTTAGCAGAAGTAGTAATAGAAGAATCTGAAGTAGATATATTAGAAAAATGAAAATAGCTAAAGAAAAAGATGAAGAAGTAGTAGAAGAGATGAAGAATGCAGGAGTAAAAGTACTTAGAGGGAATGAATGGCAAGTGGAAGGAAATTTAGTATTAAAAGAAGAAAGGATATATATACTAAAGAATGAAGAGTTGAGAGTAGAAATAATCTGGTTATACTATAATATACCAGCACCAGAATATGGAGGGAGATAGAAGACAATGGAGTTAGTAATGAGAAAATACTGGTGCCTAGGGGTGACAAAAGATATTGAAAAATATGTGAATAGATATAATATATGTCAGAGAATGAAAAATCAGATAAAGACACTAGTAGGAAATTTGATGGCAAATAAGGTTTTAGAAAAACTATGGACATATTGTAGAGTTGACTTTATCACTAAGTTGCTGTTAGTAAAAGTATCTGAAGAATTTAGAGAGAAACTGGCAAAAATAGAAGTTAGTTTCTCTGAAGAAGAAACCTTGAAAGAGGAGTGATATTAGAGTTAAAGATAGTAGACTTATTTATTTTCACTTCTTTTCTCATTTTATTTTTTCTTTTCCATTTATTTTGGATTTAGAGCTAAGAGTTAGTGTGACATCATATATTACATACTACAATTACAAGTTATGGTTACAAAATTACATGTTACAAAAATTTATAAAAGATTCTAGAATAATAATATTACACCATATGTTAACAATATATAGTATATATATTCTTTAGAATAGGTTAGGTTTAGTATAGTATAGACCATTAGCTAAGTATATATAAAATAGATACTTTGTACTTGGAACTCTATTAGGTTTTCTCATATAAACCTTATATAAGATTTCTTTCTTGACTTAATTCTGAGTTCTCAATTATAACAGATAGGATATAAGGTCAAGAGTAGTAAGAAAGGTTTTAGATACTAAGGTATTGGTGAAGAATAGAAATCTTGAGAGTGATGGTAGATGGAGTATACCTATAAGTACAAAAGTAGAGTATCATATGTCAAGTCTATCTATTCTGAAAATATACTCTCATAGTAATACCATTATTCCAATATTTATAATACAAGCTCATCCTTTATAATAGCTATCCTTCTTGCAATATACTCCTGTGGTAGTGATGCAACAATCTGGATATTTTATAATGAGAATACTTGTCAGGATTGTAAAGAATAGACTTTATTTATTTTATTTTTATTTTTTATTTATTTTATATTTTGAACTAGGGTTAGAGTCTAATGTGATATTATAAGTCACTGTTACAATATGATGCTATTACCATCACATTATCACATACTCACATAATATAATAAAAGAAAGTAGAAGGATCTGGAATAATAATGTTATAACATATGTTAAATATATGTTAGCTTTAAAGCTTATACTAGAATAGGCTAAAGTAGTAGGGCATGGACCATGAGTGATTAGTATGCAAGGTAAACTATATTGTATAAAGTTCTCTATTGAGTTCTCTTATATTAATCCTAATACAAGGTTTTATTTATTAATCAACTCTAAGATTTTTAAGTTATAATAATATTCTTATTGAACTTGGTCTTTTATAGCAGGGTTCTACTATCTTACTCATATTAGTGTTTTATCACTGAAACCTTCACTCAGGTCAATAAAAATGATATACTGAAATCCTAAACATCTTCTATATTTCCTACTTGTATATAAGACTAGTAGTTATATTTTAATTCACTAGTCTGATAATTAACAAAGATAATTCTTATTGAACCTGATCTCTAGTGTTCAATAGTGATATACCAAATCAGTACTTATCTCCATCTCAGACTTCATTTACTTCTCTGAAGTTACAATCACATAACAAATAGATAGTATAGTATATAAGCTAAAACTAAGGTCATTCTACAAGTTCACATTACCAAGCCAACCCTACAGACTTTCACCTTCTAGTATAAACCATGCCTGACATATAGTTGAATACTAATGTGTATAGGTCTTGGAGTTAGCTTATAAGAATGTTATTTGTGTTATGCTCTAAAGTATACTAATATTTAGCTATTTCTTGTAAATAGTACTGGAAAAGCCTTAAAACTTTATTGGTGTTAACAAAAGTCATGTGGTAGTTACTAAAAGTAGATATCAGTTAAGAAGTAAAAAATAGTAAGGAAAATTAAGATATAAGAGTAGTTGTTATGGTGTACTTGAATATAAACATTTTTATTTTCTTTTATCTATTTTTTCTGATTTAATATTTCTTTTTTTTTCTTTGATGATGAAGAGGCATATAACTGCAGTCACATGACATATCATATGATATAAGGTTATAAACTTAGGTTCTAGAAGAGAAACTTATTATAAATGAGCTACTCACTAGTTGTGATGCTTAAACTTAATAGTATTTCAGAGGTTCAGTATAATAATAATAGGTGATAAGTAGTATCAACAGGAATAATTGATGTTGTTAAGTCTGAGGTCTAATTCTCAGACATAGAGGTATATATACAAAATAGTGATGGTCCATGCACAAGCTTTTTCCATCACATAATCAAAACTTGTACCTGATGGAAGCTGTTATCTGTTATAGTAGCTGTCAGGCTAATTTTAAAAGATAACTAATTATATCACTACATTGATATGCTTGTATCTCTATGAATACTTATTGCTATGAGATATACCATATATCATCAAAAACTGTTTAATGAGCACTTTCCAATGCAAGTTTGATCATTTGAATCTATCTAGCTGTTCTTGAGATATTAGCAAACAAAGCTTTTACAGTTACTGATAATCTGATATCTCAGTTGTTTGTTGTTGCTTTTGTATATCCCACATATTTGCAGATAGCCCTCATTTGGGGCTTTTGAGTGTAACTTATTTTGTGAAAATCGGTCCACTAGTTGTGGAGATACAAGCTGAATGAAGTTTATAACACTATGTCTCTATTATAGTATAGGAGACCACAAGTTAGGCTTCTATCCCAAGAAGTAGACCACAGTCACTCCTAAAGACCATAGTGCTTTAGCAACTACTAATCCTCCCACATCTGCTTCCAAAAAACTCTTGGAAAAATAGAAAGTAACCTCTAGAACTTTGTACAGACTAAGGGCTGTATTGAACTTTCCTATATAACAAGTCCCATCCAACTCAACACATCTGCTCTTTCTGATCCTTACTCCCTCATTGTCTCCTTACTTCTCTTTTGATTCTTGGTCAGGATCACCTTAGTAAAATCTCATTCCAAGTTCTAGTTAACTCTGAGTCTACTTATTATTTTGTAAAATTGAAATTTATAGATACTCACCACCTGAAGACATTCACAATTCCTCCAGTTGCTCTCTACTTGTTTGATGGTTTATCAAACAACATCATCTCTAAAATTGCTAACCTGTTTATAATTTTCCCCACTGGTGATTGTATGAATCTGGACTTTTATGTCACTTTGCTTGATTCTTCCTACTCTTTAGTCCTTGGATACAACTGGCTTGCCTAACATAATCTACTAATTGACTAGGTCAATATGTTAATAAATTTCTATCCATCTTTGCAGAAAAATCTTGCTCTCTCTCACATTGTGGCCAATATACCATTGGCATCTCTGTTATTTCCTAATACCTCTTTACAATCATCAGATTCCACAGTTTTCATATCTATATCTGGGACCTCCAAGTCTATCTCTGAGCAATCTAACATTGCTATCATTAGTACTACAGCATTCCTGCACACATTAAAACTTCCAGATTCTAACAATTTCAAACCCTATCTTTACTCTTTGGACATTCAGATCAACTCTGCAAAACTTGCAGAAGCTCCTGACCTTTCCAATGTCCCCTCCAAATATCACAAATTTGCCAATGTTTTTAGCAAAACCAAAGCTAAAGTTCTTGCTCCTCATCATTCTTATAATCTCTAAATCAATCTGAAAGAAGATGCTCAATCTCCAGTTAGCCCTATATACTCTTTTTTAGCATCTGAACAAGAGGCTCTCAAGAAATTTATTGAGAAAAATCTTAATATGAATTTTATCTAACTAACTTCTTCTCTGCATAGTGCACCAGTCTTATTTGTCAAGAAGAAAGATAATGCACTATGTCTCTATATTGACTTCTGTGGTCTTAACTATATTTCCAAAAAGAATTGCTATCCACTTTTTCTCATTTCTGATCTGCTAGACTTACCTTATAAAGCTCAGATGTTTACAAATATAGATCTTTACCATGCTTACTATTTGGTTCATATTGCCAACAGTGATGAATGAAAAACCACTTTTAGGATATATTATGGATCATTTGAGTGGTTTGTGATATCTTTCAGTCTTACCAATGCTTCTGTTATTCTTTAGGTTTGACACTATCTTAGTTATAGTCAACCAGCTCACCAAGTAAGTAATCTTTATCCCTACCTATGACACTATTACATCTACAGACTTAGCATATCTGTTTGTTCTCCATGTGTTCTCCAAATATAACATTTCTTCCCATATCATCTCTAATAGAGGCTTGGAATTTGTATCAAACTTCTTCTATTCTTTAAGCACTGCTTTGAACATACAGCTTCACTTCACTTCAGATTACTACCCTAAAGATAATAGACAAACCAAATATATGAATCAGACCCTCAAGCAATACTTCTATATATATTGTAATTATCAGTAAGACAACTCCTATTTCTTGCAGAGTTCACTTACAATAATGTTTCAAGTACTACTACTAGTATCTCCTTATTTTTTGCTAATAAAGGATATTATCCAAATATCACTGTTCACTCTGAATGTGATATTGCTTCCTTCTGTTGTAGCAACTACTAGACCAGTGTCCAATAGCAGCACAAGCAATAAATCTCACAGAAGAGATATCTAGTGGGAATACGAGTTGTGTATTCACAAGAGAACTTGACAGGGAACCACAACAGTATTCTACTAACTATTTATATAAGTGTCCTTAGTCTATGCTACGACTTCTCTACACCTACCCTAATGTCTATGCCCTGTCCTCATATCTATTACTCATCTACTATGCTTCTTCCTCAAGGCCAGCATGCCATATACATGTGCTCTGACATCATACTCTTAATCTCCATTGACTATGTGTGTACCATGTGTACACCATGAGGAACCTATGCTGTTAACATGTTCTCTGATGTCACTCCATCTCTAGACTCTTCCCGGTCTTTCTAAACCACTTTAGGCCTATGACATCATATCATGTGACTGGGAAGTCACATGCCCTCTCTCTCTCACTGTAGACTAATAATATACTACTACTATATCTTAACCCTAACCCTAAAGTCTGTCCATACTTTCATCTTATAACACCTTCTAAGTCTGTAACTTTGCCATAGATCTCAATAAGTTACAGAGTACTCTCAAAGCTGAAATCTTTGTGGCCTAACAACATTATCAGAAGTCTACTAATGTGCAGTGTTCTCCTACTTCTGATTTCAAAGTAGGTAATCAAGTCTTTGTCAAGGCTTAGTTCTTCAAAACCACTCAGCCTTCAAAAAAGCTTTCTGAAAAATATCTCAAACCCTACAAAATTATTTCCCAGCCTAATATACTATTGTTTACCCTTCATCTTTCAAAGTCTATATGCTCTGTTCATTCAGTTTTTCATGTGTCTATGCTTGAACCTACTACATCTAACTCTTTCCCTAAGAGAATAGATTCCTATATCTAAACTCATCTATGCTGCTAACTTGGTATCTAATTCCCATGTTACATATCCTGCCAAGCCTAGTCCACTTTCCTTGTTTTGATTCACACTATTGCACTCATTCCTTGTCTCCATATACTTTTAACAGGAATTCTTTTTATTATTTTCCTAGTATATTCTATCTATTTATTTTTATTTAACCCTAGCTTCTATATACTTTTTACAAGGTTTCTTTTCAAAATTTCAGACTTTTATTTTCATTTCTATCTCTCAATTTCTTACTCACATAGTTAGACACAACAAAAACAAGAAAATAAATTGAAAAAGAATACAAAAAACAAGTTTATTATACTAGTAGGAGGTAAACAACAGGGTTTCTTCCTCTATCTCCTCCTGACTTTCCCTGGAGCCATCCTTGGACCCTTCCTCATTGTCTCTATCTTTTTTTTTGCCCTCCTCATTGCTATTCTGTGAACCTTCCTTCAAATCTCATCTCTAATTAACTATGGCTCTGATATTCACTAATTGGACTATGTTTCTTTTCTAGTTCTCCACCAAGTTCCAGAGGAACTTTCTGATACCTTGGTACTCTTCAACAAAATCCAGGAGTACCTTTTCAATAGTACTTAAAACTCCGCCATAGATAGGAATCATGGCTAGAAAGTTAGTATTAGTATAAAGTTTATACTACTGCTTAAGAGCAATGTACCCAGCATATACAAGGGAATAACTAAAAAGATAAAGGAGGTTAACAGGAATTAAAAAAACAAAAAATTTTTATACTCATCTTGAGTTGTGCATCAGACAATCCTACCTAGTATGTATATACCTTTTATAAAGATTAATACTTCCTATCTTAACTGCAGTATCTCCACAGTACTTTTCTGGCTACTTTCCTTTAGTCTTCTTAGAAAGCCATTGCCTCTTCTTGTTTTCTGAGGAGATGGTAGTAATCTTCTCTTATTTAGATCCTATAACCTGGGAAGTTTTAGTACCCTCCAAAAGAATGACATTCTTGGCCAATACTTCATTTCAGAGTTGTTTCAGGTACTCTATCTACTTTCTTTTGTTCTCTTCCTCCACAAGCCTCCATTTCTCAGCTTCCTTTCTTACCTTAGCCTTGGCTACCTTTCTAGCTTTCTAAGTAGCTTACTCAATATAATAGATCTTTGTTATCTCTTCCAACTAGACTTGGAGCTGTTGCTTCTCTTTATGCCTTCTCTGCATCTCCTGTTGCTACTTTTCAAGCATATTAGTATTGTTTTGAGAAATTTTAGAAGAAGTGGGGAAAAACATGATAGTAGAAAAGAAAGAAAAATTTTTTCTTTTTTATTTATATATTATTGACTTAGGTAATATCACAGATTCTTCAAATAAACTCAATAGGACTTTGATGGCTCAGTTCTAAGAGAAAAATACTATCATATGCTAAGTCCATTTATTTGAAAAATATATCTTCACAGTAATACTGCCCTCTCAATATCTATTATACAGGCCTATCTTCTATGATAGGAATATTCCTATCTGACTCAGTCTTTTATGGCAGAATCCTACTCCTGTTAGTATCTTATCACTAAAACCTCAAGTATCTCTTATAGTTCTTACTTGTATATAAGACTAATAGTTATACTGTAATTTACTAGTCTGATAATTAATGAAGATAAACTTTGAACTTAATCTCTAGTGTTTAATGGTGACACACCAATCAACACTTACTCTTATCTCAGACTTCATCTATTTATCTAAAGTTGTAATTACACAGCAAACAGATAGTGTAGTATATAAGTTGAAGCCAAGATTGTACCACTAAGTTCACATATCTCCAAGCCAACCTCATAGACTTTCATTCCTGGTATGAACTATGCCTAACAGTAACAATATTCACAATTCTAATAGGTAGTATCTGAAAAGGCCAGAACAAATACAAAGTATTAAAGTTGTGAATAATAGACTTGGTTTTTATTTTATATTATTTTTGAATTTTATTTATTTTTTATTTTGACTTAGACAAAGAAGTATGATATAATATATATTGCTTCCCATACACGCGGCCAAAAGAATATTCAACTGTGATGCACATCCCTACCAAGTCCATTCTGCCGCTATTCTTAATGAATTACAGTCCTTCTTTTCAGCTCACAAGTCCAATTCTATCAAATTCTGGGAATGCCCTAGCAAACTCAGATGGAAATTACACTCTGAAGTCGACAAAGATTCCAAATCCTTTTCGATCTCTCCATCGTATCCCACCAAAATATCTTGGGATTTTTGCAGAAAGTCTGACTGCGATGAACTCACCAAATTATGGAAAATGACTTTTCAAGCTTTGGACGGAAAGGGTAATCACTTCCTAGACTTACTGGATGACGATCTTAAAGCTATTGAGCCATCTTATTCCAAAGGAGGTCCTGGGCTACAGGCCTTTGGACATTCAAATTCGCTATGTGCTCAAGCAGTCAGAGCCATCACAAATCATGCTCCCATTGGAGAATATAGGTTACGTTTCTCCCCCAACATGGACTTCTCGTGTCCATGTAACAATTACCCAATCGAAACTAGGAGACATATTTTATACGAGTGTTGAAGATTTAATGGGTACTGGAACCCAAGAAGAGATACGTTAAGTCACTTTGTTATGTTCTTAACGTTCAATCCGAACACTTTTGCGTTCATAAATAATTAATAATTAATTTATTTTTCGAAGTGTTCTTGTTATTTCCTTTTTGTTTGCTTTTTCTCTTTCTCTTCCTTTTTTTCCTTTTCTTCTCTTTTCTCTTTTCCTTTTCTTTTTCTTTTTCTTTTTAGCTCCATGTTAGGTGTGTGTCTATTGTATGTAGTTACGAAAGTAGCTACCATGGTCTGCCATTGTGTACTGTGTAATAAATTGTTGAATAAAATATATATATATTGCTTCTTTTTCTCATACCATTATCTTATATGGTAGTACTTAGTAGAAAATTAGTGAATATATTGAATCTTTCTATTCCACAACCTCATCACAACAACTAAGTACACTCTTTAATAAATTATGAAGATAATACTAGAGAACATTCAGTATTAACTAATAACAATAGTCAAAGAACTATGTCTGTTGAATTATATGTATCCTCTATAAATTACACAGAACAAATATAAGTATAGTTCAACAATATATTATAGGCTAATCAAGTTGAGAGAGGAAAACAATTAGACCTCTCACTAGCTAATACTCCTATAGAAAACAATGTGTCAAACATACTTATCGATATACCACAGAATAATAATACTAATAATACACTAACTTCTTCTAACTTAGAACCCTCAAGTTGTAGAATTTGGTTTTGCAACTTAGAAACTTATTATGGCCATCTATGAATATGGATGAAACAAACTTATAGCAAACAACAACAAGACTTTTTGACAATATGTTTCTTCTCAATTCAACAAGAATACTTCTACTATAAAGACAAATAATGGTAACATTGCTAATATTTCAAGAATTCTCCTTCTTATTCCTCCTAGGTCTAACAAAAGCATACTGGCTAAATTAAAATACCATAAGAAGACCCAATCTTTCACTCAGGCAACCAAGAATAATATTGGAATGTTTAGAGACATTCTTAAGATGAAAGGCATCTTTCTCAAATTGTTAACTAGTAAAATCATTGAAATCCACAATATCACCCAAAATAATGGACAAAAATCTAAACCAAGAATCAACATGACTACAAAAGGCCTATCTAGAAAGCAGATCATCATACTAATAAGTGGAAACAATATTAAGGCTATCATTTCACATGCTGACTACACATTTTCAATATCAACAAATTATCAAAATCTGCTAAATCTGATATTGTAGCCAACTTCATTTTATTTAATAATAAAGAAGTTATTATTACCACTAATAAGATAGCCATCATATCAGATATGAACTTAATAAAAAATATATCAAAGATCTTGACAATATCAATTCAGATAACATTATGTACTCATGTTCACTCTAATCCAAGTCTTATCTCAAGATATTAGGAGTCCCATACTACTCAAGTATTATATTCTCTCCTATTATATATGACTAGATAGAAGAAATTATCAAAAAAACCCACCTGTTCAACAAGATAGTCCTAGCCTCCTGCCCTCACATAATCAAAGTGTTCCCAAAATCTGACATGGTTATTATATGAAATAATGTTTAAAACTCCCAAAATAGTATCAAAGCTAAAAGCTTGATTAACAGAAGTTTTAATATAAGCCAACATATTGCTAGTACTTATATAAATCCTAGTGTCCCCAATGTAAAATATGTTAAAAATAGGAATACACCACCTCTACTTGTTATATACATGATATCAAGTATCAAAAGTACAATACCTCTTATAAAATCAAATATCATGGAAATATGGTGTGGTGTTATAAAGCTAACCACAAAACTAACCTCTCTAAACTTGAAACCAAGAAAAGCAAACTATGCTCTTACTCTTTCAAATGTGTCAATTGCAAAGACAAATACTAGGTAGATAGTTATGAATATTTATTTTGGAAACATAGGTTTAACAGAGAATAGTATACCAAGAAGTCACAAGAGCTCCAAGAAATCAGAATGAACTCAATTTGCTTAACTATGGGCAGGAGTAAACAATGATTGTTAAATTCCTAAAAAAATTTCACAAAACATACAAAAAAACAAAATATTCAGATTTAATTCTGGAGTATAATAAAAACTTTGATTTTATTTCCAGTCAAGAACCTCCTTGGTCCATCATCTAACAAATTCTTTGTTCAATATCAGAAAAAGGAAATAACCCTATAAGAGCTTCTCACCATTTCTTCTAGACAATGTTTACAAGAAATTCACTCATAGTAAATAACCATCCAAGAGTCATCATCTAAGTCAACAACAAACTAGTCAAGTTACATCTTTCATTATAAAAGAACATATTTAACCATTGTAATATTAATTTAGTCTCCTTTTTTAACTAAGATATTATATGCTTCCTTCTTAATGTCTACTCAGATGATCAACAGAATATCTTAAAGTATCTAAAGAATACTGAGGTCAATTTTAATAATATATTAATTATGACAGGAGATTTCAACATCAAAGATAGTAATTAAGATCCATCATATCCATATCATTCAGCACATACTAACATACTTCACAAAATTACTAACAGTTTTAATCTATAATTATCCATACCTACTAACCCAGTTTTTACTTGTTATGCTGATAATTTTTAAAATGCTAACTCAGTAATATATCTTATGTTTCTCCACACTAAGACAGAGGGATTTAACAATTATCAAATTATACCAGAATTCTAAAGCTCTTCAGATTATACCCCTTTATCTGTTTCAATAATCATTGAAAAGGAACATATTTGAGAGAAAAAACAGACTATTGTCAAAAATAAGAAAAGAATTTCATCAATAAGCTTGGAAACAAGCTTAGCAGTATTAATACACCTAATATTCTTAACAGTGATATACTAGAACAAATCACTTAAGAATTTGCTGACAGTAGTCTAGTAGAAAAGAGATTATGCTAGGATACAATAAGAACTATACAACACTAGCTCTTAACTGCATGCTAAAGAATTCAATAGTTTCAACATCGTTCAGAGTAAGACAATCTTGAGTATTGCCATGAGAGAAGAAAGAAATGCTTATAATCTTGAGATAAGACTTCGATAGAAGACAATATTAGCATCAGATATTGATAGAAGGTATAGAAGCAATAATATAGAAAATGATTAGAACATATAAGACTCTGAAAAGAGCTCTCATAAATACAAAAGAATAAGATTAGAAAAGATATTAAAAGGAATATACAAGTAACATCTGCCTGTGAACAATTTTCCTTGCTAACATACTTCTAAACAGTGAACCTTACACTGTGTAACAAATACTTTTGAAAAATTTAATAGATAGATTGCAAAGCTCCTTAAGAGCCCCCAACAACACTATCCATCCTAGATGATGTATCCTAAAAGCACCTCTCAAGTTGAATTTTACAACTGAAGATACCAACTGATACTCATCTTACTAGCCTTTTTCAAACTACTAGAACTCTCCAAAACTCATCCAAAAGTAATGGCAGGTACTAACAATGCTCACTTGATAAAATAAAGGTTTGACTACTCTTGAGTAAGGGTATTTGTAAGGGAACTGTCAACTCCAACAGCCTCTGCCTGCTACCTCCAGTTATAACCCATATTTATACCTCTATCCCACTGTGTTCTTGACCACCTAGTGTAATCATTCTAGCTTTATGTCAGCACTGTTCCACCTGATTACTATGGACTAGTAGAGTACTTAGAATAGCTATCATCTCTAGAAAACCTCATTTTATTCTCTTAGATTTTCCTAGAGATAAGTCATGTATTAAGTATTATTTGTTAATAGATTTGGGTTTCCCTAGAGCCTGAAACACTATCTTTATGCTTCCACCCTCAGTTGCTCTAACAGTATTCAGATAGGAGTCTTTCCTCTTACTCTCCTCCACTTGTAGCTTATGTATTAGTCTAAAAATACAAAGAATAGATTTAGAGAATGAAGACTAAAACTATAATCAAGCTCTCTAAGACCTTGTGAGCATATGGTGATTTCTTCATCTACAATCTGACATCAATCTGATGATTAATTCCTACTTGAAAGAGCCTATTCAATTCTCTCTTTACTATTTCCATAGCTATTTTTTCTCACTTCTTCATTCTAAACTTTGTTAACTTCTGATCTAGCATGTTCCTACCTTATTCAACTGTCCAAACACTCATAACCTGGTAAATCTCTCTTATAAGTACATATACTTTGTAGCTAGTTATTTGCAAATGATGTTTTTTGTTCTTAGAAATTCCTTCTATTTGAGATCTAGTTTGATTAATGGCTACCACATTATTCCTTAAACTGGTGTTTTCTCAAGAAAATCTAAGGCACTATCTAGAAATGTTGTGACAACCACTAATCACAGACTAATATTAGCCAGCCAGCTGAATAGCCACTTTTTTCTAGTATGGAAATTCATGATGCTCTTAATAAATATAGCAGTTTCTCTACTCCTGGTCTAGATTATATATCCTGAAGTTACCTCAAAAAAGGTTCAAGTAATCCTAAGTATATTACTAATATTGTTAACATAGCTAATACTTGCATCAACTTAAGTCATTAGCTGTCACACTTCAAAAAGTCAATATCTATCATTATATCCAAGCCCAACAAAATGTCTTATGATAGTTCTAAATCTTTCTGACCATTGTACTCCTCAATACACTCATAAAACTAATCAAGAAAGCAATAGCAATAGACTACAAGTTCATTTTATCATATCAAACTTTCTTTACTCTAACTAATTAGGTAGCATTAGATAACAATCAACAATGGATGCCAGAGTGTATCTCACTTATCCTATATGAACAGAATGGGTTAAATATCTTCATATTAGTACTTTGTATTTAACATAGTGAGATTTTTTTCTTTATTGGATCACAGACTTCTTTCTTTAATTTTAAACAAAGCAAGGTTTTGTTGGAAGAAACAGAATGTACAGTAGCATGGTATAGTATGGATAACTGGCAACTACTTATCTGTAGTGAATACTATAGTAAAGAGCTGGAGAAGTATAAGTGATAATAGTAGATAAATAGTATTAGTAGTAAATCAACCTATGTAAAAATTTTACATTGACTACCTAATTATAACTACTGATTGTAGGCCATACACTTACTAAGTAGAATGCTTTACAACTCTCTTTCTCACCTAAGACATCAGTTGTTAAGTAATAGAAACAAAAGCAAATAGACTTAGAGTATTTCTAAGCTAAGAGATAGACAGAAATAACTAAATAAGACTTGACTAAGATTTTTAGTCAGAATATCAGCAGGATTCTTTTTTCCATCAATGTTATATGGTTTAACTTGTTCATTCTCAATTAGATCTCTTGTGTTAGATTTCCAGAAAAGTGAGCCAAGATTATTGTTATAGATATGAGGGGTTAGAACATTAAACCTAATCTTATTGAGAAGGTTTCTTGTCCAGACAAGCTGATAGCTATAATCAGAAAGGGCCATATATTTAATCTCAGTTAAGAACAGAACTACTGTCAAGATCAAGAAAAGTGGACTTAGTCTCTTTTATTTTTCTTTCTCATTTTTATTTTCTTTTCAATTTATTTTCCTTTTTCTATTTTTAGAACTTAAGGTTAGGGTCAAACCCAGGAACACAAGGAGAAAAATATGAAAGGATAACATCGTACAATGTGTACAACATATGTTGGCTTTGAGATAGATACATGGTAGTTTAGGATAGGCTGGAAAGATATAGCATGGACCAGGCACTTTAGTATATAAAGTAGACAAACCCTGTGCAGAGTTCTCTATTGAGTTCTCTTGTGTTACCCTAAATACAAGATTGTCTCTTAACCCAACTCTAAAGGCTTTGAGTCATAACAACTACTATCTTTTGCTAGCAGCTTATTTAGAATGTTACTCTACAAGCCATAAGAGTAAAGTAACCAGTCACAGATTTACATGATTCTGAATCTTGTATCTAGTCTGAATCAAAGTGTACTACAACAAACTCATTGCTGAGTCCATTATAAACTATCTGGTACTTGTAAGTATTAAACAAATACCTGCAGAGATACAATTCTGCTTGATAATACTCATCTGAGAAATTTGCCATCTGTTAGGCAAGTATGACTACAGCAAATTCCATGTCAGAACATAAGCCAATTGTTAGATATATCAGAGATCCAACCATTTGCTGATACTTTTGATGGAAATTGAGGTTGTACTGTTTATTATTAGGTTTTGACACATAGTCCAATGGCAGTAGAGTACTTGTTGAGTTGATTACTATATTGAAGCATGCTAGAACTTTGTTCAAGTACTCAGATTAGTTTACAAAGATCTTTCAATCCTTGTAGTTACAGCTTATATACATCTTAAGAAACTCTTTGGTTTTTCCAAGATCACAGAATTCCCATTTTATCATAAATTTTCACTTCAACTCTAAGAGGAGCAGGAAATATTTTGAACCTATGAAGCAAACATCATCAACATACATAATTGCTATAACAAGCTCTTTATTCTCTTCATCAATGAAGTAATATACATTAGCATTAGATTTACATTGCTTAAATCCTAGAACTAACATTGACTTAGTTATAGTCTGCTACCAAGATAAGCCAGCTTGCTTAAGACCATATAATACTTTGTAGAGTTACCAGACTTTCTTTTCTTTGCTAGGAAGCTTAAAACCTTCAGACTGCTCCATATAGATTTCCTCATCCAAATTACCATAAATGTAGGTGGTTTTTACATTAATGTTATAAATATCTCAATCTTCAAGAGCAGCAACAGCTAAAATCCTTTTACAACAAGTCAAGATCTATAATAACCATAGACTTAATATTGAATACCTAGTGATTCTTAATTGTTTTTCTTCTCTTAGGAAGGCCCACAACTTCATAGATGTTTCTATCTTTGAGTAATTTCAGCTCTTCAAAGCAGAACTTAAGCCACTTCTTTTGAATGTCAGCTAGTAATCTAGTGACATTTCCAAGGCTTTTGGAAATTGGACAAGACTCTGGTACATATTGTGCTAAGAAAAAGCAAATTTTCTCTACTCTCCCTTTTCTTGCAAGGCATACCAAGTAGCTAGTGATAGCTAGCTCAGCTGATTCACTTGTAGAAGGTGGAGTATCTATTCTACTTTCATTATTATTAACAATGATTGGGCATTTGCCTTCCCACTGAATATTAAATGAGGTCCTATTTATTTCAATAATATTGTCAGATGAGTTATATAAGTAATCAACTTTATTTATTCTTACTGTCAGAGGATATTGGCAATACTGTAAGTCTAGATCCACTCTATAGAGACTTAATTACACTCTTAGGCTTGCCATTACCTAGACAAGCTCTTAATGGACTAATAACTGCTCCTATATTATTCTGACCCCCATTGTCTAGTCTACTATATTAGTACTATAATTATTTAGTTAATTATAATTGTAGATATTGATTGGTCAAGTGTACAGACCATGTGCTTGGACCATCCTATTATAGTATACATAGTAGTGGTATAACAGTAGAATATCTTACCCAAATATTATCTAGAGTTCCTGGGCACTCACAACTCCTTATATAAGACTAATTCTCTTATAGTTACTATTCTGTATATTAGATTATTAGAAAAACATCATGTATTCTAATAGATCCTTTATGATTTCTAACAAGCATTTTCATGCCTATTATGAGCCATGTTAGAGTTAGAAAACCTCTTTCTTGGCTACTATAAAGGATTCTGGAGAATATTAGTAAGATGTTCTTGTTTTCCATAAATATTTCCTTCTCTAAAGGATATCTAAATTTGACACTTAGATCTTCTGAATTCAGAACCTTCTTGTAGTGTCTGTAGAACAAGTTGCAAATGTTATTAAAAGCTAAGTGATTGTATCTTAACATCAGAGTTAACATTGTCATTCTCATTATTCTTATTATTCTCTACTATAAGCTTTTTATATCTTGGAGTAGGTAAGAAAGATATAGACTTATAAGAAAGAGAAGATAAAGAAGAACAAGTGGGAGGATTGTTTTGAATAGGGGAAATGGATGTATGTGGAATAGGTACTAGAGTAGGTCCATCTTTTCCAGAAGAGTTAGGTGCTAATAACTCTGTCTCCGAACTTATTTTGTCCAATAACTTATCATACAATTTGCACTCTTTTATATAGAAGTCAGTTCATTTAGAAAAAAAAGTCCCTCATCAAAGATAGCATGTGTAAAGTAGAAAATGATATTTCTCTATGTATAGTGCATAAAGTGATAACCATTATCCCTATACCCAATGAATATTATCAATTTGGAATGTTGCACAAGTTTGTTGGTATAAACTTTACTGGGGAGAAACACATAGGCCTTATAGATAAAGATATAGAAGTGTGATGTTTTAGGTTTATTACCCAAGAAGATCTTCTAAGATGTTCTCCACTTAAGATACCTAACAGATATGCAATTGTATATATAAGCTATAGTGTTATAGAACACTTGAACACTAACAATTTTTATTTTTCTTTTCTTTTATATTTCTTTTGGATGATGAAAAGGCACATGACACTACAGTCACATGACAGGTCACATGATGTGATGTCATTGGCCTAGAACATGGTAAAAGAATCTGGAAGATGATGTCAGAGCATATGTATACAACATGGTGGCCTTGAGTAGAAAATGAGGCAGACATGAGGTTGTAGCATGGACATAAGGGCAGGCATAATAATTAGTAGCACAGACCATGTGTACTTTGTATATATAGGACTCTAATTTAGAAGAGACTCCTTGTTGAGTTCTCTTGTGAACTTCCCACATTATATCCACTTTGAGATTTACTTGCTTGTGCTATCATTTGTCATTGTAATAAGTGGTTGCCACATATACAGCTGCTATTTCAAATTTTAAATATGGTAGACATACTTCAAGTTACATTGATTATGCCTTTTCAAGCAAGGTACAGTTCAATTATTCAGCACAATCATTTTGTTAGTATATATGTAGAATACTAGTTTTATGAATAATTTCTTGCTCTCTTAGAAAAAATTATAATTCTAATATTACATATTCTCTTCCATTATCAGTATGTAACCTCTTTACAGGATGAGAAGTAGTATTTGACCACATCTAAAAAATTGACTTAATTGCTTTTGTAGCTTTAAACTTTTTACATAGAAAAATAATGTTGCAATAGGAGAAATGATTATCAAGAAATATAATTACCTACCTATATTTCAAATAAGATAAGATGGAAAGCTCAAGAAGATTTGAGTGAATCAATTCTAAAGGCTTACTGAAACAAACAGGGTTCTCAGGAAAACTATATTAGTATATCTTTCCAAGAGTGTAACTACAGTAGACACATTTCTATGTTGGAAATGAATCTTCTTCACATCTTCAACATTGTTATAAACATGACACATAATCTTATCAGAGGTATGTTCAAAACAACAATGCAAAGTCTCAAAGTCTAGATGTCTTATTACAAGACTTACAAGATTAGGAATATTATGCTTGAGAATGTAAGTCCTTATAATCTGGATATTGCCCCAAAAGTTGGGAGTAGTCAATTGTTAGAATTAAAGATAGTAGACTTTATATTTTTATTTTTATTTTTTCTATTTTATTTTATTTTTATTTTTTGTTTTATTTTTGGACTTAGGGTTAGGGGTTAGCATAATGTCACAAACTGTCACACAATCACATAGAACATAGAACATTATAAAAGTTAACATTATATAACATATATTACATATGTTGTTCTTGAGAAAAATGCATAACTCTTTAGAGTAGGCTAATAGTAGTATGCTATGGACCAGTAGTCTAGCATATAATGTTGACAATCTTATACTAGAAACTCTATCAAGTTCTCTTATATTAACCCTAATATAAGGTTTTTTTTTTGACTTACTCTAAGGTTTTGAGTTTCTAACACTGATAGGTGTCAGGCACAGTTCACACCAGGGTGGAAGTCCACAGAATGGACTCGGAGATGAGCAGACTTGTGGAATGACCTTGGCTTCAGCTTATATACTGCACTGTCTGTCTACCGCGTGGTCACAACTTCAAATGATAGGAAGAAGTCTGAGATGGGAGTGAGTGCTGATTAGTGTGTTGCTATTGAACACTGGAGATTGAGTTCAATAAGAGATTATCTTCATTAATTATCAGACTAGCGAATTACAGTGTAACTACTAGTCTTATATACAAATAGAAAGTATAGGAGATGCTTGGGGTTTTCAGTGGTAATACCCCTATTACCCTAAGCAGAGATTTCAGTATTGAGACACTAACAGGAGTAACTCCGTCATGGAAGACCAAGTTGAATAGGAGTATCTCTGCTATGAAAGATGGAATACCCAGATGGTTGCAGCATCACTATAAGACGTGTTGTGAGAAAGGTGGCCACCATGGAAAGCAAGTGTCAAGATCAAAGAAGGTAGACTTGACTTCTTTTCTTTTCTTTTCATTTTTTATTTTCTTTTTGATTTTATTTCTCTATTTTCTATTTTTAGAACAACTGGAGTTAGGGTTGATTGGTTATGCTATCACATCAAGTCACCTGATGGCGAAGTCACAAGACAGATCACAAGACTTGGGAGAATTTAGTAGAAGATTTGAGAACAAATGATGTCATATAACATGGACACCACATGTTGACCTCATGGACTATACATAGCTGTTTAGGGTAGGGTGCACAGTGTTTAGCACAGACCATCTGTAGGACTATATAAGGTAGACTAGTTTGTAGAAGAGTTTTCTATCGAGTTCTCTTGTGTTACTCAATACAAGAGTTGTTCTATTATCCAACTCTAAGGATCTTAGTTCATAACAGTGGGCTTGTATGTTTTGGAGGTGACTTTACTGCAGGAATATAGTTTCCAGATGAGTGGACTTGCATATGACAGTATTCCCCTCTTAGGACTGAGCCTTTGAAGTCCTATTGGGTTTATCTAAAAATCCTGTGATGATACCTAGGTCAACAATACATAAATGAAAAAGAAGTTTTTTGCTCTTGTTTCTGTATTGTCATGTCTTCTCCCGCCCACTCCAATATTCCACAAAATAACACCGAGATTTTAAAATAGTAGCAAGAGATGTAGCAGAGATATGAGAAACAGTAGCAGCTCTTACTTCAACTTGAGGAAGCAGTGAGGTTACATCAGGCTGAGCATGTGGCTCAGAAAGCAAGAAGGGAAGCAGAAGAGAAGGCCCAAGAGGAAGCTGAGAGATAGAGGATTGTGGAGGAAAAGAAGAAGTTGGAGTACATCTAATAACTCCAGGACGAGGTACTAGAGGAAGAGGCCACCCTATTGGAGAGAGCTGAAGGATTCCAGGTTATGAGATCTAAATGCAAGGAGATCACCACTGGAGACAAGGAGGAACAATGGTCCTCCAAGAAGACTAGAGGAAAGCAACAAGAGAAATACCACAGGAGTGCTACAATTAAGATGGGGGATACTAACCTATATAAAAGGTGTGTGAGTGCTGGGCAGAATTGCCTGGCATACCACTCAAGGTAAGTAATTAATAATTATACTTATTATTATTATTTTTTTAATAATTTTCTCTTTCATAGCTACTCCCTTACCTGCGCCAGGTATATTATACTCAAGCAGTGATGTAGATCCACACCAATACCAACACCCCAGCCATGATCCCCACTTATGGCGGGGTTCTAAGTGCCATCAAAAAGGCACTCCAGGAACTCGGAAAGAAGTACCAAGAAGTCAGAAAGTCTCTCCAGAACTTGGTGGAGGGCCAAGAGAGGAACACAGCCTAGTTGGAGAGGATTGGGGCCGCGATGGAGCAGAGATGGAGTTTGGAAGGAGAGATCAGGAAGGAGGAGAGCAGAGATGATGTAGAGAGGTCCAAGGATGGCCCTGAGGAAATCTAGGAGGAGAGGACTCCATCATCTGTTTCCTGTTAGTATAGTGATTTCATTTTATTTAATAGAATTTTTTATTTTCTGTGAATTAAATATGTGAGTAAGGAAATCAAGGATTAAAATGAAAAGAAGTTGGAAAGTTTTGAAAAGAAAACCCCAAAAAGTGCATGGAAGCTAAGGGTTAATGAAAATAAGTAAACAGAATATACTAAGAAATTAATGAAGGGAAATCCCTATTGGGAATGTGCAGAGGCAGGGGACAAATGCAATAGTATGATCAGGACAATGGGAGAGGACCAGGCTTGGCAAGGTATATGATGTGGAAATCAGATACCAAGTCAGTGGCATAAGTGAGTTTGGATGCAGGGATCCATTTGGATTCATCTCCAGTGTCTTCATACCCTAGCCAGATCACCTTGCACAGGAGTTTATATGCCCATCAGCAATCGATTTTAGAATCCACTATCCAAGAAATTTCATATTTGGGTTTCCTGTCAATTATGACTGGAGCAGAGGCCAGTTGTATTCTCTCAGAGAAAGTGTTGGATGTGGTGGGTTCGAGTATGGACACATGGAAAACTGGATGAACAGAGCACATGAACTCTGGAAGCCAGAGAGTGAACAATAGAGTGCTAGACTGAGAGATGATTTCGTAAGGTCCAAGATATTTTTTGGAGAGTTTCTTTGAAGGCCAGGTAGTTCAGAAGAACTGAGTCTTGACAAAGACTTTGTCACCTACTTTAAAATCAGGAGTGGGAGAATGCCATGTATCAGCAGATTTTTGATAATGCTGTTGGGCTGTAGAGATTTCAGCTTTGAGAGTACTCTGTAATTCATCAAGATCTATGGCAAAATCATGGGCTCAGGAGGAAGCAATATTGCATTCAGGGTGAACAGTGATGTTTGGATAATATCCCTTATTAGCAAAGAATGGAGAAATACCAGTAGTAGCACTCAGAGCATTATTGTAGGCAAACTCTGCAAGAGATAGGAGCTCGGACCAATTATCTTGCTGGTAGTTACAATATACATGGAGGTATTGCTCGAGTGTCTAATTTGTGCATTTGGTTTGTCCATCATCTTTAGAGTGATAGCCTGAAGTGAAGTGAAGCCATATGTCAAGAGCAGTACCTAAAGATTGAAAGAAGTTTGACACAAACTCTAAGCCTCTGTCAGAGGTGACATGGGAAGAAATGCCATGTTTGGAAAACACATGAAGGACAAATAGACATACTAAGTCTACAGATGTTATGGTGTTATAGGCAGGGATAAAGATTGCCTGCTTGGTGAGCCAGTCAACTATGACCAAGATAGTGTCAAATCTAGAGGATAATGGAAGTTTCTCAATGAAATCCATAGAAATGAAATTCTATGGTCATTCAGGGATGGGGAGTGTCAAGATCGTTGATAGAGGACTTAATTTTTATCTTCATTTCTTATTTTATTTTTCTTTTTCTTTTCTTTTCTTTTCTTTTTCTATTTTTAGAACAACTCAGGTTAGGGTTATCAGTCATGTGGTCACATCAGTCACAAGATGATGGCGTAGTCACAAGACTGATCACAGGACTTAGGAGAATGGAATAGAAGGTTCTGGAATAAAGTGATGTCATACAGCATGGACAACACATGTTGGCCTCATGTCATATACATGGTCATTAGGGTAGGGTGCACAGTAGTGAGCATGGACCATGAGTAGTAGTATATAAGGTAGACTACTTTGTACTAGGAACTCTATTGAGTTCTCTTATGTTACTCAATACAAGAGTTGTCTTACTGCTTAACACTTTGAGCTTTAAGTCATAACAGGAAGTTGTTTGAGGGATTCATAGGGCTTGTGACATTGTGGCTTGGATTGCATACAAGTGACATAGAACTTGCAGAATTGTTGTACATCAGCACAGAGGCTGGGCTAGGAGTATCTGCGGCAGACTAATTCCAGTGTTTTATTTTGACTAAAATGTCCAGCAAGGATGTGATTATGATTATACTGGAGAACACATGTGCAGAGGTTACCAGCAGATGGTACATAAATTCTGTTGTTGAGGAGAAGTAGACCGTTTGGGTCCATAGACCACTGGCCATCTGCAGAGATGTGTTTTGTAGCAATTAGGTCACTAGGGAAAGCTGAGAGGATGTCTTAATATAGGGTGTCCAGATCCATGACTGTAGCTGTATGGAGAGAAGAGAAAAGAAGGATAGTAGCTCATACGGAGGCTGCAAGTTGTTCTTGAGTGAAGATAGGTTTGAAGTTGTGAGGGTTGACTGTGGCATAGCCAATATTCCTCCCTTTAGAATAGATGTCCCATCGTCTAGTGAGAGCATCCAGTTTTATGCCAAGACGACCAGGACAGAACCTGATGACAAGGTTGAACTGGGAGAGGTACTTGGACCACCATGCTTGCCTCCAGATCAGTATCTTGGTAATAGAAAAATACTTAAGGTTCTTATGATCCATAATAACATCGATAGGATAGGCCAGACCTTCCAAATAGTGTCACCAAATCTTGAAAGCTTCAAAGATGGCAAGCAATTTTTTGTTATATGTGTCATAGTTCAACTCCACCACAGTGAAAGTGTGAGAGTGAAAGGCAACTGGATGAACTTCATTATCTTTGTTAACAATGGAGAGGATTGCAGCAAGAGCATAGTTTGAGACATCAGTTTCCATGATAAGTTGATCATCAGGAATCCAATGAGCAAGAATAGGTGTGAAGATAAATGCTTTCTTGAGAGAGTTGAAAGCATCTTGACAGGAGAAGTCGAACTTCCAAGGAATATCCTTCTGGATAAGGCATGTCAATAGAATGACAATGTCTAAGTAGTTGAAGATGAACCAGTGGTAAAAGTTTGCAAAACCTAAGAAGAATTGAATATCCTTGACTTTCTTGGGTTCTGGCCAGTCTTGAATAATCTTTACTTTGTCATCGGACATGGTAAGGCCAGAAGGAGAAAGAATGTATTCCAGATACTCTACTGACTCAGAGTGAAATTTGCATTTCTATACTTTGGCATAAAGACCAGCCTTGTGGGGATGCTTGAGTACTTCTTTTACATGCCAGTAATGCTCAGACATGTTATTCAAGTAGATGAGTATATCATCCAGATAGATCATGATACAGACATCTAAAAGGTTAGAGAAAATATCGTTCATAAATCGCTAGAAGGCCACAGGAGCATTGGTAAGACTGAAGGGCATTATAGACCATTCAAATGACCCATAGCATGTCCTAAAGGCAGTCTTCCATTCATCACCATCAGAGATACAAACCAAATAGTAAGCATGACAAAGATCTATCTTTAAATAGACTCAAGCTTTGCAAGGTGAGTCCAGTAGATCAGAGACAAGTGAGAGTGGATAACAATCCTTCTTGGAGATGCGGTTAAGACCACGGAAGTCAACACAAAGGTGCAGTGAACCATCTTTCTTCTTAACAAATAAGACCAGTACACTGTGTAGAGATGAGGTTGGTTGGATGAAACCTGTGTTGAGATTTTCCTCAATGAATTCCTTGAGAGCCTCTTGTTTAGGTGCTGAAAGAGAGTATATAGGGCCAACCAGAGGTTAAGCATCCTCTTCCAGATTGATTTTGAGGTCATAAGGACAATGAAGAGGGAGAACTTCAGCTTTAATTTTGCTGAAAATGTTGGCAAATTTGTGATACTCAGAAGGAACATTGAACAGATCAGGAGTTTCTGCAAGTTTTACAGAGTTAGCCTGAATATCCAAAAAACAAAGACATAATTTGAAATTGTTGGAGCCTGGGAGTTTTGATGCACACAAGAATGCTGCAGCACCAATGATAGTAATGTTAGGTCACTTGGAGTTAGACACAGAGGTCTCAAATGCAGGTATGGAAACCATGGAGTCTAATAATTGCAGAGGGGTATCCAAAAAGGATAGAGATGCCAATGGTGTGTTGGCTACAATGCGAGAAGGAGCGAGATTTTCCTATAAAGATGGACAGGAGTTTATCAACCCATTTACCTAGTCAATCAGTGAATTGTGTCGGGCGAGCCAGTTGTATCCAAGGACCAAAGAGTAAGAAGAATCAAGTGGAGTGACATAGAAGTCCAGATTTATACAATCACTGGTGGAAAAAATTATAGGCAAGTTAGCAATTTTGGAGATGGTGCTGTTTAATGAACCTTCAAACAAGCGGAGAGCAACCAAAGGAGTTGTGGATGTCTTCAGGTAGTGAGTATCCACAAATTTAGAGTCTACAAAGCAGTGAGTAGACCCAGAGTCAACAAGAGCTCGGAATGAGATTTTATTAAGGTGATTCTAACCAAGAATCAAGGGAGAAGTAAGGGAAACAAAGAGTGAATGAGGATTAGAAAGAGCAGATGTGTTGAGTCAAATCGGACTCATTGCTACACAGAGAAGTTCAACATGGCCCTTAGTCTGTGTAGAGTCCTGAGGGTTGCTCTCTATTTTTCTGAGGGTTTCTCAAAAGCAGCTGCCAGAGTATCAGTAGTTGCTGAAGCACTGTAGACCTTGGGAGAGACCATGGTCTGCTTTTTGAGATAGGAGTCCAGCTTATGGTCTTCTACACCATAATAGAGACACAGGTTGTTTTCGAGATGCTTCTTGTGCTTATCACTGGTTAACTTGCCATTGCTGGCCAGCTTGGAAGAGAGGTCCACCCATGGAGTATTGGGTTGCTTCTTGGGAGTGGAGAATGGAGATGACTTAGAGGAAGAATTCTTGGTAGATGAGGCTGCCAGAGATAGATTTGCCTTGTTCTGGAGAGCCATGGTAGGACTAGAGGTGGAAGCTTTTCCTTACTTCCAAGAATGAGACTCAAGGGTCTCTTTCTCCACCTGCCTTGCATAGTGGTATTCGTAGTCTCATTCCTAGTAGCGGTGATTGATGGTCATTGCTAAAGTATATATATCCTGGAACGAGGTAGGTTTTCCTTATTCCTGGATAGAGATGGGATCTTGAATCTGATTGGGGAGTCCCTAGTAGTAACGATGGCACAGAACACTATTTCTCCAATCTAATTGGGAGGCATAGCACATGAAGTCTACATTGTAAGTAGCAATCTTGTTGCCAGGCTTCATGCGGAGATTGTCTAGCATGTTGGCTACTTCACCAACAGAGTCTGAGAGACCAAAATGTCAACATAGCTCATCCACAAATAGGTTTCAGTCAGAGAGCCAGTCTTGAAATATGCTCTGGTCTTCCTGGTTGAGGCCCACCTCAAACCAGTCCTAGGCTACTCCAGTAAGATAGGTCATTGTGAAGTTGATTTTTGCAATGTCTGTGTCGAATTACACCAGATTAGCATGGAAATATAAATGGCATTGGAACAGGAAATTATTAAGCTTGTCAGGCTCAGTACCGCTGAAGGTGTCAGGAATGTGGGCTTTAGTTCCCCTTGTATTAGTATTGGGACCAGGAGTCTGATTAGGATTAAGAGTGTTAGCAAGTCAGTCAAGTACTTTGGCCAGTTGTTCATTAGTATTATCACTCCGATGAGGTTTGGACTGTGAGTGAGTAGAAGATGTAGGTTTATTAGCTGTATTATTAGTAATAGAATTAGCGGGAGCATCCTCCCAATTAGGGTCATTGTTCACAGGGACGATACTTGGGCTAGGAACAGGTGAAACTGTTTGGCTAGGTTGAATTGTACTAGAAGAAGATCTCAGAGATGAATGGCCTCTTTGATGGATTCATCTTGAGCATCATGGCGCATTTGGCAGATAAGCCATCTGGTTACTGAAATGCAAGATCATGTTGAAGGGTGTCCCAAGCAATGGGACCAGAGTTGAAAAGTTACAGTGAAATAAAGCCATTTGGACTTTGAAGTGTGAGGTATAAGTTGAACCATAGATAGAACTGTAACAGCAGACTTGGGAGTCTGATAATACTGTCAGGTGCAGTTCACACTAGGATAAAAGTCCACAGAATGGACTCGGAGATGAGCAGACTTGTGGAATGACCTTGGCTTCAGCTTATATGCTGCACTGTCTGTCTACCGCGTGGTCACAACTTCAAATGATAGGAAGAAGTCTGAGATGGGAGTGAGTGCTGATTAGTGTGTCACTGTTGAACACTGGAGATTGAGTTCAATAAGAGATTATCTTCATTAATTATCAGACTAGCGAATTACAGTGTAACTACTAGTCTTATATACAAACAGAAAGTATAGGAGATGCTTGGGGTTTTCAGTGGTAACACTTCTATTACCCTAAGCAGAGGTTTCAGTGTTGAGACACTGACAGGAGTAACTCCGTCATAGAAGACCAAGTTGAATAGGAGTATCTCTGCCATGGAAGACAGAATACCCAGATGGTTACAATACCGCTATAAGATGTGTTATGAGAAAGGTGGCCACTATGGAAGACAGGCTTGTATGTTTTGGAGGTGACTTCACTATAGGGATGTAGTTTCCAGATGAGTGGACTTGCATATGACAAATTACAGTTATATTATCACAAACTTCATTCAGTTTGTATCTCTACAACCAGTAGACCAATTTTCACAAAATAAGTTACACTGAAAAGCCCTGAATGAGAGCTATCTGCACATATATGGGATATACAAAAGAGACAACAAACAACTAAGATATCAGATCATCAGTAACTGTAAAAGCTTTGTTTGCTAATATCTCAAGGACAGCTAGATAGATTCAAATGATCAAACTTACATTGGAAAGTGCTCATTGAACAGTTTCTGATAACATATGATATATCTCATAGCAATAAGTATTCATAGAGATACAAGTATATCAATGTAGTAATATAATTAGTTACATTCTAAAATTAGCCTGACAGCTGCTATAACAGATGACAGCTCCTATCAGATACAAGTTTTGATCATATGATAGAAACAGCTTGTATATAGATATCACAAATAAGTCACTTACTGGTTGTGATACTTGAACTTAGTGGTGTTTCAGAGGTTCAGCATAAGGAGATAATGGTAATAGGTAATGAGTAGTATCAATAAGAATAATTGATGTTGTTAAGTCTGAGGTCTAATCCTTAGACACAGAAGTATATATATAAAAAAGTAATGGTCTGTGTGCAAGCTGTTGCCATCACATGATCAAAACTCATACCTGATGGGAGTTGTCATCTGTCATAGCAGCTGTCAGGCTAATTTTAGAAGGTAACTAATTATGTCACTATATTGATATGCTTGTATCTCTACCAATACTTATTGTTTTGAAATGCATCATATATCATTATAAACAAATTGATGAGCACTTTCCAATACAAATTCAATCATGCAAATCTGTTTATCCATTCATAAGATATTAGCAGACAAAGCTTTTATAGCTACTAATGGCCTGATATCTCAGTCATTCGTTATCACTTTTATACATCCCATATATATGTGGATAGTCCTCAATTGGGGCTTTCTAGCGCAACTTAGTTTGTGAAAATCAGTCTACTGGTTGTGGAGATACAAGCTAAATGAAGTTTGTGATAATGGACTATTACTATTTTATATATATACCTTTATGTCTGAGGATTAGACCTCAGACTTAACAACATTAATTATTCCTGTTAATACTACTCATCACCTATTATTATTATCTTCTTATACTGAACCTCTGAAACACTATTAAGTTCAAGCATCACAACTAGTGAGTAGCTCATTTGTGATATATATATTTCTTTGTTATCCAAGAAATAGAAGAAAAATCAAATTAAATCAAAGAAAATAGATAATAAAATCAAATATCAAATATAAGGGTTTAAGTATACCATAACAACATATAACAAGGTGTCAGCTCACTGGTAGAGTTAGTTAAGTTCTTCTCATCAATAAAAAGTACCTTAAAAAAGTATTAACTAAAAATCAAGGCAACTAGGGCCTATAACCTGTTGGAAGAAACAGAATGTACAGCAGCATGGTACAGTATAGACAACTTGTAGCCACTTACCTATAGTAAATACTATAGTGGAGAACTGGAGAAGTATAAGTGACAATAATAAACAAGTAGTATTGGTAGTAAATCAACTTATATGAAAATTTTATATCAATTACTTAATTAGGACTACTGATCATGGGCTATACACTTACTAAGTGTAATGCTTTGCAACAAATTTAACATTAAAATCTCTTACTTCTTTTCTGATTATTTAATCAGCAGACAAACTTAATATGTTTGGAATAATTTCATATTATCTTTTTTTGAAGCAAATGTTGGCATGAGGCAGGGATTAGCTCTTTCCCCTATTCTTTTATCTCTATATATTGCTCCTCTTTTTCACATATTTGAAAAAAGAACTAAAAATCTTTCTATTTCTATTTCTATTTCTCTTCTTTCTTTTGTTGACAATGGTCTTTTTGTTTCTTAAGAGAAGAGTTACAAGAAATCAAATACAATTTTATATTGTAGTAATACTATCATTTCCTCTCTCTTCAAAAAATTTAGTCTTGTAATTGAATACAAAAAATTCAAGGTCTTCCATTTTTCCAAATTGACAAAAAATATAAACTCTCCTCTACTAGATCTCAGATCTACAGGTAGTACTATATTCAAACCTAAAGACATCTAGTGTTATCTAAAATTTTTTTCAATATCACACTTACTTTTACACTAACAAAGCTCTTTCAACTATCAAGAGTCTAAAATGCTTGGTAATTTCACAAGAGAACTATATTCAAAGCACAAATATTTGTTATACAGAACCTATATACTCCCCATCACATTATATAGATTCCAGCTCTAGTATTTCAAGAAAGCTCCAATATATTATCTTCTCAAGGAATTAAAAAAATGTAAAGAAGAGTGGTTCTATAGATCATGGAGACATTTCATATATCACTGTCATGGAAAGTTGAAGCCATTGCTGGTCTCATACCTATTCATTTCTATCTTAACAAACTCATAAGATGGCACCATCTCAGAGTAACATTACTTTTTAAGTAACATGTAATCAATTCTCTTCTAGACACACATTACTCTAAATAGGCTATCTCTCATAGTATGGCCATGAGTTGTCTGACTCCCAAGTAAAGCTTGAAAGTCAAAAGTCTTATAGTAGACATTAACCATCCTCTCAATCAAGTTCTATGTCATATGCCAAGTCTACCCATTCAGAAAACACATCCCCATAGGATATCTCTTGTCAACATCTAATCTAAAAAATTCTGCCTTCCATGGCAGCCATATTACTTGCAATATGCCTCATGGTGGTGATACAATTATCTAGGTATTCTGTTTTCCATGATATACTCCTATATGACTTAGCCTTTCATAGCAGAGTCATACTCCTGTCTGTTATGGATCAAGACTCAAAGGGTTAAGTCAAGAAACAACTCTTGTATTGAGTAACACAAGAGAACTCAATAGAGTTCCTAGTACAGAGTAGTCTACCTTATATACTAATCCCCATGGTCCGTGCTAACTACTGTGCACCCTACCCTAAATGACCATGAGTATAACATGAGGCCAGCATGTGTTGTCCATGCTGTATGATGTCACTTTGTTCCAGAACCTTCTACTTCCTTCTCTTATATCCTGTGACCAGTCTTGTGACTACGCCATCAAGTTGTGACTGATGTGACAGCATGACTGATCACCCCTAACCTGAGTTGTTCTAAAAATAGAAAAAGAAAAGAAAAGAAAAGAAAAAGAAAAATAAAATAAGAAATGAAGATAAAAATTAAGTCCATTGTCAGCGATCTTGACACTGTCAGTGTCTCAACACTGAAACCTCTGCTTGGGGTAATAGAGGCTATACCACTGAAACCCTGAGCATCTCCTATAGTATATACCTATATATAAGACTAGTAGTTACACTGTAATTAACTAGTCTGATAATCAATGAAGATAACTCTTATTGAACTCAATCCCCAGTATTCAATGGCAACACACCAAATCAGCACTCACTCCTATCTTAGACTTCTTCCTCTTATCTAAAGTTGTGATCATGTGGCAGACAGACGATACAGTACATAAGCTGAAGCCAAAGTCATTCCACAAGTCTGCACATCTCCAAGTTCATCTCATAGACTTTCACCTCCAATGTGAACTGCACCTGACAAAGGTAGAATAGTTTATAATAAGAACTCTATCAAGTTCTCTTGTATTACACAATACAAAAGTGTGTCTTTTATCTTAATCTAAGGACTCAAGTTGTAATACAGAGATAATAGTAACCTTCAGGGCATGATACCACTTGTTGGTTTGGAGTTCATTTCCAAGTACTTTTACTACCAGTGAGATCAAAAAGGGGCTGTGCAAAAAATAAAAACCCTTGAATAAGCTACCAGTAAAAGTTAGTAAAGCCTAAGAAGGCCTGCAACTTTGTATGATTCTTACAATCTTCAAAAAGAATCTAAGAGGACAGAATAAGGTCTTCTCAAAACAATGGCTACCATAAGTGTTACAATTCTAAGCTTGGCTTAGGTTGCAACTTAGACAAAGACTTGATAAGATAGAAACACAGTGATTTAAGATAAATAAACAAATGTATTTGAGAGTTACTAGGACCAGGGGAAAAGAAACTAAGTAGATGGAACAATAAGACTCACTGAGGACATACCTAGGACCAGGGGGAAAGACTGACTGTTTAAGTATGTACCTATTTACATAGTAATGAAGATAAGTTGGATGTAACTATAGAGACTACAAAAATAACAGAGGTGTGGAATGGCAGCATATGAAATGAAGAATTAATAAGGAGTGATGATGAGGTGGGAATGAAGAAGTGAGTGAGCACAACTTGTACTTCAATAAGACTTGAGTAAGGATGAAGGAGATAGTTAATTGGTAAATTATAAAGATACAAGCTTGTATCTACTACTATATATCTACTGACCATGAAGAAAATGAAAGGTTTTCTTGAGAGAAACAATGAGAACATCTTGTTTAAAATTACTGCACAAAGATTACTCACCAACATCATGTAAGTCTAGACTTACACTGGATTTCGATCAAGAAATTATCTTATTACGTTTATCTGATTTTGCATTTTCATATTTCTTCATCTTCTTAGATACACAAATAGCACAGTCTTCCCCGTTCGTTTTTT
>JAJOHK020000044.1:0-53556 GCA_022457215.2 Leucocoprinus gongylophorus
GTAAAATTCCATTTTGACAGTTCAAAAAATCATTCACTCAAACTTCAAACATATGTCTTTACAAATCACCAACAACTACACAACTGCACCCATTTCTTCAAACCCTTATATTTCCAGGAGGTTAAACAACATGAACAAAGTACAAGCAATGAAGAAAGAATGAGATGACTGAACAAAGTTATACCACAAGACAATGAAGAGACTGGAGGTGATGATAGATATGTAGAGACAAGTAAGGAAAATAATGAAAATAGCCAGAGAAGCCAACATGACAATCACAGAGATGGAAAGTAACATCTTCAAAGCCAGCATTAACAACTGAACAATAAATACTACCAACATCACAGGGATATTGGAAGACTTATAGTACCTAATTTAAAGCAATATAGAAGATTGGGTGTTTTAAATCCAAAGGATGCTAGCTGATGAACTGGATGTATATAAGGGATGAGGCAACAAGTATGTGGACAAACATGTTCAAGAGATATAAGATCTATACAAGGAGAATGAAGATAAGAAGGGAGAGAGGGTGAAAGATGAAGAAGTAATCCTAATCAAGCCATATGAGGTAAATGAGTCAACATCAATGATAAGGTCCAGCTTCATAGATAATGAAGTTAAGAATTTAATCAAGTACATGAAATTTATCCAATCTCCCACACAGATAAGGATTTTTTGACTACCCCCACACTATCAATCACTTAAATTCAGAGAAGAGAAAAATCCTAAATTCTGGAAAGAAGTGGCTACAGCATTGGTTAAGGAAAAACACAACACAGAAATGTTACAAAATGGCTATTCCATAGTCATGTATTAAGGAGGACCACCATATGAGCCATACTTTATTGCAATCAATAATCAAGGACAAGTAATAATTGATCCTAACAAGAAAACAGTGGCAATGTATGTGGTAGGAAAACTCAAAGTGTTAATCTAAATTCATGAGAACATGAATTCTGAAAATGGGGTATTATTACAATTGATACCTCAAGGATGCAATATAGAGTAGGGCAAAGAATAATGATGACACAATTAGCTATGCTGTAGTAGTCTCAGTCAGTACCTCATATAGTAGGTGCTCTAACCTTGTTTTCTCCTTCTCCTTATGTATGATGACTTGCTTGTCTCATGGACTATAATCTGTTTCCTCATGTAGTTAACATATATATAGCTTAGATACTATCTTGTATCTTTACACTTTACCAATTCTACCAATCTCTTAACTCCTTTCAAGTTTTTGCTTAAAGTGCAACCTGAACTCACAGCTAAGGTCATAACAGATATTCTACTAAGAGATTTATTGTTTGTGTTACTATTGGTCATTGTGACTAGTGGTTGCCACAACAAAGTAAAGAAAAGTAAGAGAAAAAACTCCTATCCAAATTTCCTGCTAGTAAGCAGTTTGATTTGCTGTTTTTTCAAGTAAGTATTATTAGTATCTTCTAATACTTTTGAGTAAGTTTTAAAGAGTTTTAGTAGTTTAGAAAAGATTAGTAAAATAAGTATTAGTTAGTATCTTCAGTTATAAGGTTTAACTTGAAGAATGTTTTCAGAATACATTATCTAGAATAAATAGAAGCTTTACAATCTATTTGCTAAATTTTCCAAAGAAACTTGTTATACAGTATAAGGTTCACTATTTAGAAATATGTTAGCAAAACAAAGCATTTATGAGCAGATGTTATTTATATATTCTTTTTAATATCTTTTCTAACTTTATTCTTTTGTATTCACAAGAGCTCTTTTAAGAGTTTTATATATTCTAATCTTCTTTTATATTATTGTTTCTACCTTTTCTTTTTGATACTGATATTATTCCCTTTAAATTCTTTAGTATACAGTTAAGGGCTAGTGTTACATAATTTTTGTTGCACAACCTCTTTTCTGCTTAACTATTGTTAATAGTCTGTAGTATATAAGATAGACTAGCTTGTATTTAGAACTTTATTGAGTTTTCTTATATTACTTAGTCTATTACTTAAACCAAAGTTATAACAATGGGTTTTAAAGTAGGTTAGTTGTAGTATGTATATAGATCATAGTCTGTGGTATATAAAATAAACTAGTTTGTAATAGAAACTTCATCAAGTTTTCTTATATTATTTAATATAAGAGTATGTTTTTTATCTTGACTTAAAATCTGAGTTATAGTTTTTTTTTTTTTTTAAATCAACAATTTATTATATGGCGTGCAGTGGCAGACCATGGTAGTGACTACGTCAGTACTTACATGCAGAGCAAACTAACATTGAATTACAAAAGAAAAGAAAAGAAAAGAAAAGAAAAGAAAGGGAAAGATAAAAAGAAGGAAAACAAGTAATAATTAATGAAAAGATTTAAAAAGCAAAAGCTTTTGGATTATGTAACAAGAACATGATAAAATGACTTAGCAAATCTCTTCTAGGGCTCCAGTACCTGTTAAATCTTTGGTATTCATGGAGTATATGCCTTTTAGTTTCGATAGGATATTTGTTGCATGGACATTTAAAATTTTCATTTGGAAAGAACCTAAGGCAAGAACTCCCCAATTGGCACATAGTTGGTAATGACTCAAGTAGCTCTAGCGCACAGAGAATTAGAATGTCCAAAGGTTTGAAGCTACAGTCTCCTCTTAATGTATGACAGTTTGATTATATTGAAATTGTCATCTAATAAGTTCAGGAAGTTGTTTCCTTTTCCATTGGAGGCTTGAAAACACATTTTCTATTGTTTTAAAATGTCATTGCTATCGGTTTTCTTGCAAAAATCCCATGATATTTTGCAAGGAAATATGGGAGTTGGTTTAAATGACTTGGAATCTTTGTTGACGTCTTTGTGAAACCTCCATTTGAGACGACTAGGACATTCCCAAAATTTGATGGAATTGTCCTAACTTTTATTGAAGAAAAGTCATAGTTCGCTAAGGATAGCAGTCAAGTGAGACTGAAGTGGGTGTAATGAGCTATCAAAGATGTATTTCGCTGAGTGAATGGAATCAGTGATAATGATTATTTTTGAGATGTTGTTCTTATTACAGGCTTGGTTGATTCCACATCTCATAGCGAAGAGTTCTGCCTCAGAACTTGTGACGAACACAGTGTGGTGGACTGTTTTGATAAGGGGGGAATTGGCTTAATGTACATGCACAACTGAGGTGGCGATGTTGTCTTTGATACTAGCATTGGTTACAATGAGAGCAGATGAAGAAAGAGAATTCTGGAGAACCAAATTATCAAGTTCTTGAGTGCGAATGTTGTCTTTTTCTTTTTTATCGACTAAATTAAAAGAGAAACAGTCAGAAAATTTGTCTGAAATACAATGACCAGGAGTAAACTCCTGGTGAAGGGGATTGAATGAAGGGAAAATGCCATATAATTTAATCTTAGAGTCAGTGATATGACCCTTCGTGATGTTTCTTTGGCAATTCATGAGAGAGCCTACTATGTGAGGGTTAAAAGTGTTGGAATAATGAGGAGAATTGTTCATTAGATTTTGTATGATATGGTTCTCTGGAAGTTTGAACAGTCGGATGAGAGAATGATTAGCGAGTTTCTGAAGATGGAATTTGATTGGGATAATACCCACTAATGCTTCAATTCCTTCAGAGGGGGATGTTTTGAAGGCACCTAGGATCTAGATAGCAGCTCTTCTTTGTATTTTGTTCAACAACTTCATGTGGTATGACAGAGGCGCCTTGTTGTAGAACCAAAGTTGGAATCCATATAGTGCTATTAAGAGGATGCAGCATCTATATAGTTGTCATTTTTGGAGGGGGGATATTTCTTGAGATAAATTTCCTAGAAGTTTCATACATTTGACTGTGGACACCACTTTATTTGAGTAGAAGTCGAGGTGCTGGTGAAATGTTAACTTTTGATCAAAGAAGAAACCTAGGTATTTTCAGGAGTCCTTAGGACAAAGTATGGGGCCTCCAAGAGGAGTTAAGTCAAGGGGGGGAGGGTTAAATTCTCCATACGATCTGTTGAAATGAAAAATTTCAGTTTTTCTATGTTCTATGACTAAACTGAAATCTGTGAGAAGATTAGAAAGGACATTATAACTACAAAAGAGTTAGGAGTTTGAAATAAGAATGGATTTGTTCTAAGCAATGATAAGTCCATCGTCTACGAAAGAGAGCATGGAAATGGGGATTTTTAAAATTTTAAGATGTTTTTCAAGGATATATAAAAACGGGGTTAAATAAAGAGCCGATAAAATAGGGGATAGTGCTGAATCTTGCCCTACACCAACATTGACTTCAAAATCTGGGGATTGCATATTATTCCATACATAATTCGTTTTTCTTTGGACAAGATAGTTTACAAAGAAATTTGACACTTTGGATTCTAGACCTGCCTTACTTAGGATTGACATGAGTAAGTTGTGATTTAAGGACAGGAAGAACTGGGATATGTTGAAGGCGAGAGTACTTGTAGATTTTTCTTTCACCCATCTAGATTTCACAATTGTTATGATCTAAAGCTTCAAGGGTTAAGCAATAGAACAACTCCTGTATTGAGTAACACAAGAGAACTCGATAGAGTTCCTAAGACAAAGTAGTCTACCTTATATCCTATAGCCCATGGTCCGTGCTAACTACTGTGCACCCTACCCTAAATGACCATGAGTATTACATGAGGCCAGCATGTGTTGTCCATGCTGTATGACGTCACTTTATTCTAGTACCTTCTACTCCTTTCTCCCAAGTCTTGTGATCAGTCTTGTGACTACGCCATCAATTTGTGACTGATGTGACAGCGTGACTGATAAACCCTAACCCGAGTTGTTCTAAAAATAGAAAAATGAAAAAGAAAAGGAAATGAAAAGTAAAATAAAAATGAAAAGAGAAAATAAAATAAAGTCCACTGTCAACGATCTTGACAACAATGTGCATTAATGCGACTCCTGCATCCATAGTAGACTTGAATTTCAATCTGCCTAGTTGGCATAGGTGGATGAAGTTATTTTCCGCAACCGTGAATTAGATTCTTTTGGCAATGACTTTTTCAATTAGTTTGCCAAGCATATTTAATAGGACAATAGGATGTAACATTTTCACATGATCATAAGATGATTTGTTGGGCTTTGGGATAATTATTGTAGATGAACACTTGAAGTAGTCTGGCCAATATCCTAAATTGATACACACATTAGCAACATTGATGATGTTGACTAAACACTTGTCTTGTTTGATGATGATCTTTAGGTGTCGCCAAGAGAGTTTATCTGGTCCTGGAGCCAAAGAATCATTGTACTTGACAATTGCTTATTTAAGTTCTTCTTTTGAAAAAGGAGCCCATTGAGCCGCGGGTTTGTGATCAATTTCATTGAGGATTTCAATGTTGATTTAGTGGTTTTGAGCTGTATTGAAAGTACTGTGAAGTGCATCCTATAAACTTTCTGGGGACAAGCATGGTTGACTATTGTGCTTGATTGCCTCAGTAGCAGGAAGTTTCTACCTGTTGATCTAATTAGTAAGTTCTCAAGGGCCTTTCCTTTTATTAGCAATTTCTTGGATTTTAACATTGAAATACAATCTTTTGACATTCTTGACGACTTTCTTGAAATTCTTCCAGTTTTCTAGAGATCTTGAGTTTCTATAGTTGTTGAGAGCTTGACTGTATTCGTCCGTCCACCATTGTTTAGAGTGCTTGGAAATTCTTGATTTCTTGGTGTTATTTTTCCATGTGTGGTCAATAATGCACTCTATCCGCCTGATGACAAAGTCCAATTTGGCGACATCATCAATGTTGCTAGTGTTCAGAGATTTGAAGTTCAAAATCACTTCATCGATAAATGCCTTCTCTTGATCACTTTTAGAGAGAATTGTGAATTTTGAAGATTGAATAACTTCTTCAATAATGGGAATTTTGACAGAGAGGGGAGTGTGATCCAAAGAAAGTTAATTTTCAGGAAGGATGTGGTGACTGTCAAGTTCAGAAGAGCCACTACATAGAAACATTAGATCTAGGATGGAATTCACTTCTCCAGGCATGTCTAAATATCTAGTTGGGTAAGGGTTAGTTGGGTTGGACAACGATAGGTTGAATGAATCAGCTATGATAAATAAATCATCACTAATGGTAGAATGGTGAGGAAATGAGGGGTTCTATAAACGATCTCTGATATTAAAATCACCAGTCATAATGAGAACGTTACTAATATTTACCTCAGTATCCTTTAGATACTTTAAGGCTGTATAAGAAGAGTCAGAGTATACATTTAAAATGAAAAAGTACATATTGTCATTGAAAAAGGAAATAAGGTTGATGTCTCTCTGTGATTAATAATGTCTTTGCAAAGTAAGAAGTGAAGAGACGAAAGACAAATGTTTATATAAGATATAACTCTAGGTGAGTCATTACTATCCATAGGGACTCTGCCAAACATGATCTAGTTAGGATGATGATTGGTGCCAATGAGAGGATCTTCTTCACTGTTAGATGAACTCAGAACCTTTTGAATTTCTGATCATGGGGGCTCTTGGATTAAAATGATGTCATAATAATTCTAAGTCTCGAGGAGAGAGTGGATGATAAGAGCATTTTTGCGCACATTTTGCAATAGAATTTTGAGGGATTTCAAAATCATTGTTGAGTCACAATGTTCACTTCTGAACGGATGGACTTTGATCTGTTTTCATGGATCTCTGAATACTTCTTCATCTGCCACTCTCTGTTGAATTGATGGTGCCAGAATGGGCAAACATTGGAGTCAGCTTGGTGATCTCCATAACAGTTCAAGTATTTAAATATATGAGAGCAGGGTTTGCCTTTCTTCATTTCTAGCCTTAGAGGGTTGATCTTGTCATTCGGTTTGCAACACCATCCAAACTCTCTGTGATTTTCAGACTTGTGAGGGCTATTACACTTGACGTATTTCAAGCCCTGGATTTTGCACAAAGAAGTGGCATGTCACCATTTCTAGCAGTTCTTGCATTGAGGGACTCCAGGGCTCATGTTTGCTCCCTGGATGGTAGTGATGTATTTTTCTATGTTGAAGCATCGATTAATGAGCATTTTGGTGTTGCTCCTACTTTGAACATCTCATATGTCAATCCACACAATAGCCATGTTGGATTTGGGTGATACCTTAATGACTCAAGGTTTGGAAGCTAGCAAAATGTTATTGAAGATTTGATTTTGTTTAAGAACCGTTTCGATGTCATTTGAAGTGAGGCGTTCTTGTGAGTTGTTATGGGGGTAGTACAGAATACCTATTATTTTGAGGTATAATTTGGATTTAGGTAGTTACGGTTCTTTTACCTGTAGAATGTTGACATCATTGGAATTTTTGATGTATTGGTCAATTAGCATCAAGTCAGATGGTTGGGAGACCTTATTTGTGACTACAGTGATATCCAAAGGTTCTGCTTGGATATAATCGACAAGGATTTCCGACTTGGCATTACAGAGTTGCCTGTTAATATTTGCTACATGAAGTGATGAGTTTTTAATGAAAGAATCAACATTCTCCTTGCTCATTGGGATGATGATCTGTTTTCTGGAAGGTCTTTTCGTAGTCATTTGAATCCTGGGCTTTGGCTTAATAGTTCCTTTGATAATGTTATTAACTTGATTTTTTTCTGTATTAAGAGCTGGAAACACTTTCTTGATTTTAAGAACTTCAGCTGTATTGACAGGGGGTTTGGAGACCTGAGCATAGGATTTGGTTATTCTCAATTCATTCTTGGATTTGTTATCATTTGTGAAATTTTTATTTTGGAAATATTTCAATATGACATTAAATTCCTTGGCCGTTTTAGCTAGAAGAGGCAGTGGCAGGGAAATCTTGTCAATTGAAGCTGGTACCAGTTTGGGGACTGACTTGTTGGATTTTTGAGTTGAAGAGGGAACAATTCTGGGAGTAAATTTTGACGAAATCTTTTTCCTAAGTGTTTTTGATTTGTTGTCAGTGTATAAAGAGTCCTAACCAGATTGGTAAACCAAAGATAAGAAGTTCCAGACTGCATCACCAATGCCATCAAGATCCTTTAGGTCATTAGCTGTTTTCAGATTGATCTTCTTATTAGAAATGTATCTCGCCATGAAATTGAGTGAGTCTTTAATGCTTTTTGTGTCTGAAGCGATTTGTTCAATAGAGTTGTGTAGGGAAATGGGATGGAAATTTCCACTCTATAATTCGGGTTCTATAGGGGTATTTGGGTCGTATAGAATTTGGATGTTGATGATGTTATCATCATCATCATAAGGAGCTTAACCACATATTTTGTTAGTAGAAACATGGCTACCTTGATTTACCTGAATGGAGGAAGCCTTGTTGTTTCCATCTTGAGGCCTTATGTTGTTGGTAGTCTCAGCTGCCTTCCTGAGACGAAGTTCTTTCTTCTGCTCCTCCTCATAAGACAAAGCAGGAGATTCTATAGGTGGGTCAGAGTCAACATCCATACCATTATTCATTGTTACTCTCTCATGATATATAACTGAGGAACAAGTTGAGGACATAGAAGTATTCCTTGACAAATTCTTTTCAATTTGAGAGGGTCTACCTCTTGCTTCATTGTTGGTAACAGGATTAGTTCCTGTGAAATTGTCCATCCCCATGTTGATGTAAATGTTCATGGTTGGTAAAAAGGTTTGTTGTTTGTGAGATGTAATTGTAGTGCTGAAGGTTGAAGGAAAAATGAATTTATTCACTGTATTTCCACTAGGTGCTACCATACAAGATGGTGGTAAGAGGGAAAGAAACGATGTGATTCTGAGTTATAGTATTACTCTAGATTAAGTAGCTGAATTTAATTATCTTAATCCTAAAGCTTTACAATTTATTTGCTTGATAGATTCCCATAAAATCAAATTTTATTCAGTATTTCTTACTTTGAATGATAGTAATTTAAAAAAAAGGATAAATATAAGAGAATCAATCACTTTGTTCAAGCTCAAGTCTTAAACATTATTAAAACTTGTAGTAGTCTTTCTTCATTATATATAAGTATCAAACATTACTGTTAATTTTACAATATTATCACTGCTACTTTTATCTCAGAATTTCTTCAAGTATTAACCTACAAAACAATCTTTCTTTCTTTCCTTCAACTATAGTTCAATAAGCTTATTATCATTCAATCAATATTTTAGACTATTCTATTTAAGTTTTTAACCACATGGTATTATTATTTCTAAATTAGATTAGTAGTATTTTGTTTGATTGGTATAGACTGTTTAGATACTTAAAGTAGCTATTATCTCTAGAAAACTTTATTCTTGTTATAACTTAAGACTAAGAATAAAGTTAAAAGAAAAACCTTGTATTAAAGTTGATATAAGAGAATTCAATAAAGTTTCTAGTATAATATATCTATTTTGTATATACTAAACTAATAGTCTATACTACATGAATTCTAGTATACTCTAAAGATTATATATATTATATATTATTAACATATAGTATGATATTACTTTTTTTAGAATCTTTTATGTCTTTTCATATATCATGTGATTGTATAACTGTAATATGTATATCTTGGTATGATAGCTATTATAGTCATATATAATTTTTTTAATAATCAACAATTTATTATATAAATAAAATAATAGGATTTATTACTAATATACTTTACTGTCTTTTATTGTTTCTTATTATACTAATTCTGATTAAAATAGTTTTGCCAGTATAGACATATATTACTGTCCACTTGATGATCTCCTTTATAATTTATGTACTTGAAGGAATGGGGACAGTGTTTGCTCTTCTTTATTTTGAACCTTAGAGGATTAGTCTTTAGTTTTCTTTGCAATACTATGCTTTTTCTTAGTGGTGCTTAGATTTGTGAGGTCTATTGCATTTGATACACTTAGATTTATGTATTTAGTATACTATAGTTGAGTGTTTCTACTTTTAGCAGTTTTATACTGAGAGATTCCAGAGTTCATGCTGGTATTACATACAATGGTAACAAAGTGTCTAATATTAAAACTATAATTGATGATTGACCTAGCTTTAGAACTATTTTGTGTGTTCCAAATATTGATCTATACTATAGCTGAGTCAGATTTAAATGAAGCCTTAATAATGTGAGACTTGAATATAAGAACAATGTTATTAAATATATGAGTTTCTTTGATTACTTCTTTAACTAGTTTGGAAGTAATTAAAAGGTTAATGTTTCCTAAGATATAAAGAAGACCTAGTATTTTTAAATATGATTTTGATTTTAAAAGTCAAGAGATATTAATGTGTTTAGAATTTTTTGACCCTAATTAAAGAAGTAGAGTGTCAGACACAGTTCACACTAGGGTGAAAGTCCACAGAATGAACTCAGAGATGAGCAGACTTGTAGAATGACCTTGGCTTCAGCTTATGTGCTGCACTGTTTATCTGCTGCATGGTCATAACTTCAGATGATGGGAAGAAGTCTGAGATGGGAGTGAGTGCTGATTGGTATGTTGCTGTTGAACACTGGGGATTGAGTTCAATAAGAGTTATCTTTGTCGATTATCAGACTAGCAAATTACAGTGTAACTACTAGTCTTATATACAAATGGATAGTATAAAAGATGCTCAGGATTCCAGTAGTAAAACCCTTATCTCCCTGAGTAGAGGTTTCAATATTGAGATACTGACAGGAGTAACTCCATTATGGAAAACCAAGTTGAATAGGAGTATCTCTACTGTGAAAGACAGAATACTCAAATGGTTTCTACACCGCCATAAAACGTATTGCGAGAAAGGTGGCCATCATGGAAGGTGGGCTTATATGATTTGGAGATGATATCACTATGGAGATGTAATTTTCAGACAGGTGAACTTGTATATGACATAGAGAAAAAAATACCATTCCAAAGATTTAGGTCTATAAGTTGGTTATGTCATATACCAGATCTACTTGTCCAGAAAACATATTCCTATAGTACATTCTTTGTCAACAGCTAAAGCCTGCCTTCTATAACAGCTACTTTACTTGTAACATGCCTTACAGTAGTGGTGCAATCATCCAGGTAGTCTGTCTTCTATGATGGAGATACTCTTATATGACTCAGCCTTTTATAGTATCATACTCCTATTAGTGTCTCAATACTGAAATCTCTGCTCAGAGAAATAGGAGCTATACCACTGAAACTTTTCTTATCTGAAATTGCAACTACATGATAGATAAACAGTGTAGTATATAAGCTGAAGCCAAGATTGTTCCCCAAGTCTGCACATTTCTGAGACAGGTTCTTAAGTTTCACTTTTGGAAGTAAGGGAAAGCTTTTACCTCTGGTCCTGCCACAGCCTCCCAGAATAAGGCAAACCCATTTCCAATGGCCTCATCCACTAAGACATCCTTCTCCAAACCATCTTTATTCTCTGCTCTCAAGAAACAATTCAATTCTCCATGGATAGACCTCTCTTCCAAGCTGGCCAGCAACAGCAAGTTGACTAGTGACAAGTGTAAAAAGCACCTTGAAAACAACCTATGCCTCTATTGTGGTGTAGGAGACCACAAGTTGGAATTCTGTCCTAAGAAGCAGATCACAGTCACTTCTAAGGGCTGCAGTACTTTAGTAACTGCTAATTCTCTGGTAGTTGCTTCTGAGAAACTCTTGGAAAAATAGAGAGTGACTTCCAGGACTCTGCACAGACTGAGGGCCATGTTGAACTTTCCTGTGCAGCAATGAGTTCTATTTGACTCAATATATCCACTCTTTCTGATCCTCATTTACTTTTTGTTTCCCTTACTTCTTCTTTGATTCTTAGTCAGATTACCTTAATAAAATCTTGTTCTGAGCCCTTGTTGACTCTGGGTCTACTTATTGTTTTGTAGACTCTAAATTTGTGAATACTCACCACTTGACAACATCTGCAACTTCTCTGGTTGCTCTCCACTTGTTTGATGGTTCATCAAACAGTACTATTTCCAAAATTGCTAACTTATCCATAATTTTCTCCACTGGTAATTGTATAAATCTGGACTTTTATATCACTCTGTTAGATTTTTCCTGCTCTTTGGTTCTTGGATACAACTGGCTCACCTGGCATAATCAACTGATTGACTGGGTAAATGGGTCAATAAACTTCTGTTCATCTTTGCAGGAAAGTCTTGCTTCTTCTTGCATCATAGCTAATACACTATTGATATCTCTATCACTTCTTAATATCCCTCTGCAATTATTGGACTCTATGGTTTCTATACCTGCATCTGAGACCTCTATGTCTAACTCTGAGTGACTTAACATCATTATCATTGATGTTGTAGCATTCTTGCATGTATCAAAACTTCTGAGCTCTAGCAATTTTGAACTCTGTTTTTGTTCTTCAGACATTTAAGCTAATTCTGTAAAACTTGTAGAAACTCCTGACCTTTCCAATATTCCTTCTGAGTATCATAAATTCACTGATGTTTTCAGCAAAACTAAAGCTGAAGTCCTTGCTCCTTATTGCCTCTATGACCTCAAAATCAATCTAGAAGAAGATGCTCAACCTCTAGTTAGTCCTATATACTCTCTTTCAGCATCTGAACAAGAGACTCTCAAGGAATTCATTGAGGAAAACCTCAATATAGGTTTTATCTAACCAACCTCATCTCCGCATGGTATACCAGTCTTATTTTTTAAGAAGAAAGATGGTTTTCTATGCCTCTATATCAACTTCCATGGTCTTAACCACATTTCCAAAAAGAACTGTTACCTACTCCTACTTATCTCTGATCTACTGGACTTATCTTGTAAAGCTTAGGTTTATTTAAAGATAGATCTTCACTATGCTTATCATTTGGTTCATATCACTGACAGTGATAAATGAAAGACTGCTTTTAAGACACACTATAGATCATTTGAATGATCTGTAATATCCTTTGGTCTTACTAATACTTTCATAGCTTTTCATCAATTCATAAACAACATTTTCTCCAATCTTTTGGATGTCTGTATTGTGATCTATCTGAATGATATACTTATCTACTCAAATAACATATCTGTGATGTTGACTGGCATGTTAAGGAAGTACTCAAGTATCTCTGCAAGGCTAGTTTTTATGCCAAAGCAGAGAAATATGAATTTTACTCTGAGTTAGTAGAGTATCTGGGATACATTCTTTTTTCTTTTGGTCTTATCATGTCCAACAATAAAGTGAAGATTATTCAAGACTAGCTAGAGTCTAAGAAAGTTAAAGATATTCAATTCTTCTTAGATTTCACTAATTTCTATTGTCAGTTCATCTTTAACTATTTGGATATTGTTATTTCATTGACATGTCTCACTTAGAAGAACATCTCTTGGAAGTTTGACTCCTTCTGTTGTGATACTTTTAATTCTCTCAAGAAGGTATTCACCTTCACTCTTATCCTCACTTATTGGATTCCTGATGCTCAACTCATTGTGGAAACTGATGCTTTGGACTATGCTCTCACTGTAATCCTTTTCATTGTTAACAAAGAAAATGAGGTTTATCTAGTTGCTTTTCACTTCTGCACTTTCACCATGGTAGAGTTGAACTATGATACCTATGATAAGGAATTGCTTGCTATTTTTGAAGTCTTCAAAATTTGGCAACACTACTTAGAGGGTCTGGTCTATCCTATCAATGTTGTTATAGATCATAAAAACCTTGAGTATTTTTTACTACTAAGGTGTTGATCTAGAGACAAGCATGGTTGTCTAAGTATCTCTCCCAGTTCAACCTTGTTATCAGGTTCTATCCTAGTTATCTTAGCATCAAACTGGATGCTCTCACTAGATAATGGGACATCTATCCTAAAGGGGGGAATACTGGCTATACTACAGTCAATCCTCACAACTTTAAGCTCATCTTTACTTAACAACAATTAGTAACCTCTGTACAAGCTACTGTTCTGCCTTCTCTTCTCTCCATGTAGCTATAATAGTTGATCAGGACACCCTACATTAAGACATCCTTGTGGCCCTCCCTAGTGACCCAATTGTTACAAAACACATCTCTGCAGATAGCTGGTGATTTATGGATTCAAACAGTTTTCTTCTTCTTGACAACAGAATTTATGTACTATTCACTGGTAATCTTCATACATACGTCCTCCAGTATAATCATGATTACATTTTTGTTGAAAATTATGGCCAAAACAAAACATTAGAACTAGGTCACAACAGATATTCCTGGCCTAGCCTCTATGCTGATATATAACAATTCTACAAGTCCTATGTTATTTGTATATGATTCAAGCCACAATGTCACAAGCTCTATGGGTCTCTTAAACAACTCCTTATTCCCAAACAATGAAATTCCATTTCTATGGACTTCATCAAAAAACTTCCATCATTCTCCAAGTTTGATACTATCTTGGTTATAGTTGACTGGTTCACCAAGCAGGCAGTCTTTATCCTTGTCCATGATACCATCATATCCATTCATTCTTCATGTATTTTCCAAACATAGCATTCCATCCCATGTCATCTCTGACAAAGGCTTGGAGCTTGTGTTAAACTTTTTCCAATCTTTGGGCACTACTCTAAATATATAGCTTCACTTTACCTTAGGCTATTATCCCAAAGGTGATGAACACATGAATCAGACTCTCAAGCAATATCTCTGTGTATATTGCAACTACCAGCAAGACAACTGGTCCGAACTCCTACTCTTTATGGAGTTTGCTTATAATAATGCTCTAAGTGCTACTACTAGTGTCTTCTTATTCTTTGCTAATAAGGAATATCATTCAAACATCACTGTTCATTCTGAACATGATATTGCTTTCTCCTGAGCCTGCAACTTTGCCATAGATCTCGATGAATTACAGAGTACTCTCAAAGCTGAAATCTCTGTGGTTCAATAGAATTATCAGAAATTTGCTGATATGCAATGCTTTCCCACTCCTGATTTCAAAGTAGGTGACAAAGTACTTGTTAAGGCTTAGTTCTTTCAAACTACTTGACCTTTAAAGAAACTCTCTGAAAAATATATCAAACTTTATGAAATTATCACTTAGTCTGATATACTATTGTTCACTCTCTATCTTCCAGAGTTCATGCACTCTGTTCATTCAGTCTTCCATGTGTCCATGCTCAAACCTGCCATGTCAAACCTGCTATGTCTAACTCTTTCTCTAAGAGAATACAACTAGTCCCTGCTTCAGTTATAATTGATGGAGAACCTGAATATGAAGTTTCTCACATAGTGAACTCTAAAATTGATTGCTAACAGGTATGCAAACTCCTATACAAGGTGATTTGGCTAGGGTATAAAGATACTGGAGATAAATCTGAGTGGATTCCTACATAAGAACTCACTCATATTGTTAACTTGATATCTGATTTCCATATCATATATCATGCCAAGCCTGGTCCACTTTCATTATTCTAATTACACTGTTACACTTGTTCTCTACCTCTGCACACTTACTAATAGGGATCTCTTCATAAATTTCTTAGTATATTTGTCCACTTATTTTCATTTAACTCTAGCTTCTGTATACTTTTTGGAGTTTTTTTTTAAAACTTTCAGACTTTATTTTCATTTTTTGATTTTTTTACTTACACAATTAGATCACAAAAAACAAAATTAAAATTAAAGAAAATTAAAAAAACAAAACCATTATACTAACAGAAGGTAGACAATGGAGTTCTCTCCTTCTAACTTTCTCCAGGGCCATCATTGGACCCCTCTTCATTATCTCCACTCTCCTTCTTCTTGTTTTCTACCTTTAAGTCCTATCTCCACTCTATTGTGACCCCAATTTTTACTAATTGGGCCATGTTTCTCTCCTGGCCCTCCACCAAGTCCTGGAGGGACTTTCTAACTCCTTGGTACTCCTCTATAAGCTCATGGAGTGCTTTCTTAATAGCATTTAAAACTCCACCATAGGTAAGAATCATAGCCAAGGAGTTGGTGTTGGTGTGAGAGACACATTGCTGCTTAATAGCAATGCATCTAGTGCATGCTAGAGATTAGCTAAGGAAAAACTATCAGTAAAAAAAAACAAAGAGAAAATTGTTACTCACCTTGAATTATGTACTAGGCAGTCCTGTCCAGCACACACACACCTCTTATAGAGATTAGTACCTCCATTTTGACTTTAATGTCTCTGCAGTACCTTGCTAGTTGTTTGTTTTTAGTCTTCTTGAAAGGCTGGTGGTCTATATCATCTTTTAGAGGTGCCTTCTTATGCTTAAGTCTCACAATCTGGGATCTTTCAGTATTTTTCTCTAGCATTTTGTCCTAGAGTTGTTAGAGGTACTCCAATGTTCTCTTTCTCTTCTTCTTCTCTTAGTTTTCTCCCTTACTTTTACCTCCACTTTCTTTCTTGCCTTCTGAGCTGCACACTCAGCCTGATATAACTTTGCTACTTTTTCTAATTGGACTAGGAGCTGCTGCTGCTCCTTGTTTTTCTGCTGCTTTTGGGAAATATTAGAGTGAATGGGGGATAATATGGTGATATAGAGGAAATAGCAAAAAAAATTTCTATTTATGTATTGTTGATCTAGGTATCATCATGGGATTTTTAGATAAAATTAATAAAACTTTGAAAGCTTAGTTCTAAGGGATAAATACTGTCATATGCCAAGTCTACTTATTTAGAAAATACATCTCCATGGTATATTTCTTGTCAACAGCTAAAGCCCATATTCTACAGCAGCCACCTTACTCACAACATACCTTACATGTTATGGGATGCTTGAATACTAACAATTTTTATTTTATTTTATTTTTTCTGATTTTATACTAATTTTCTTTTTCTTTTATTTTTCTTTTGGATGATAAAGAGGTATGTGACACCACAGTCACATAACAGGTCACATGATGTGACGTTATAGGCCCAGAATATGGTAGAAGGATCTAGAAGATAATGTCAGAGCACATGGGATATACATAGTAGTCTTGAGTAAGACGTGAGGTGGACATAAGGTAGTAGCATGAACTAATCTGTAACAATATAAATAGGACTCTAATTTAGCAGAGGCTCCTTGTTGAGTTCTCTTATGCTTTTCCCCACTTAATTGCTTAACTGAGAGCTTTACCACTTGTGTTATCATTGGACCTTATGTCTAGTAGTTGCCACAATATTATAACAGTAGTGCAATTGTCTGAGTAGTCTGTCTTCCATGACAAAGATATGACTTGGCCTTCTATAGTAAAGTCATACTTCTGTCAGTGTTTCAACACTGAAATCTCCACTCAGAGCAATAGGGGCTATACTACTGAAACCCTAAGCATCTCCTATAGTAGGTACTGGTATATAAGACTAATAGTTATATTGTAATTCACTAGTCTGATAATCAATAAAGATAAACTCTTATTGAACTTGATCTCTAGTGTTCAATAATGACACATCAAATTAGCACTCACTTTCATCTTAGATTTTTTTCTCTTATCTGAAATTGTGACCACACAGCAGACAGATGGTGCATCACATAAGCTGAAGCCAAGATTGTTTCCCAAGTCTATACATCTCTGAGACTATCTCACAGACTTTCACCCTCAGTATGAACTGCATCTGACAAGTTATTGTTATAGAATATTACCAAAGATTCTAAAGTAGGTTTAGCATTAGTGATATCCATGTTTTGACTATGAGATATATAAATATTATCTCCTACTATTTAAATAATAGAAAGTTGGGAAGAAGAAGAAGAAGATTAAGATAGTGTTGGTGTTAAGACAACAGAAAGTGGACTTAGTTTTTTTATTTTCTTTCTTATTTTTATTTTCTTTTCTATTTATTTTTCATCTTTTCTATTTTTAGAACTCTGGAGTTAGGGTTAGAAGTGATCAGTCACATCTGATAGTGTGGTCACAACATTGATCATGAGACTTGAGAGAAAGTTGTAGAAGATTCTAGAACAAGTAACGTCATACAATATGGAAACTATATGTTGGCCTCATCTTTTACACATGGTCATTTAGGGTAGAGTACACAGTAGTTAGCATGAACCATCTGTAGGAGTATATAAGGAAGACTATTTTGTAAAGAGCTCTTTATCGAGTTCTCTTGTATTACTCTAATATAAGGGTTGTTCTTATTTCCCACTCTAAAAATTTAAGATCATAACAATTGGAGGTTTAGTAGGAGTTGAAGGTATAGCAGACTCTTATATTGCCCTACTGTTATATATGGTTGGTATGTTATTTACCAGTGAAGAGTTTATAGCTATAGACAAGTTAAATACAACATCTCTTAAAACCTTATTAGTAGAATTAGAGGAACTATTTGTAGAATTTTCATCAAGATTCCAGGCTTTTTTAGAGCTTAATTGTTTGGATTTCATGATATAAGATTCAAGTTGTTAAATATAAAAATAGATTTACTAATTTACTACTAGGTGCTACCATATAAGATAGTGGTAAGAGTAAAAGAAGTGTGATGGTCATATATAATGTTATGCTAATTTCTAACTCTAAGTCTAAAATAATTAAGATAAATAGAGTTTACTATCTTCAACTCTAACAATTCTCTTAGTACTTTTCTGAAGATGATTTGTATATCTAATTACTAGAAATAATAAATTTAGAACTTCTTTAAAAATCATAAACTCTACTAAATGTTACAGACTCTATCTATTTACTATTAGAGCAACTGGGCAAAGTCTGTAGGCTTATGTGGAGTTTATGATCTCTAGAGAATCCTAAGTATATTGTGCTAAATACCAAGTTATCACAAAATAAACTACTCACTTTTTTGTAATATCTGAATCTTGAATACTGTTATGATTTAAGACTAATTATTTAGTCAAAAGAGAAAACTAATATTGTTTAGCACAAAAGAACTTGATAGAGTTCTTAGTATAGGTATGTTTACTTTATATACCTCTAGTATATGGTCTGTGTACACTTATATCTAGCTTATCCTAAATATTATGAGTTTATATAAATAAAATCATTATTTCTTTTATTATTACAAACTTCATTCAGCTTGTATCTCCACAACCAGTAAACTGATTTTCACAAACTAAGTTGTACTGGAAAGCCCCAAATAAGAGCTATCTTCACATATGTGGGATGTACAAAAGCAACAAAAATCAACTGAGATATCAGACCATCAGTAATTGTAAAAGTTTCATTGGCTAATATCTCATGAATGGCTGGATAGATTCATATAATTGAACTTGTATTGAAAAGTGCTCATTAAACAGTTTCTGATAATATACAATATATCTCATAGAAATGAGTATTAATAGAGATACAAGCATATCAATATAGTGATATAATTAGTTACCTTCTAAAATTAGCCTAACATCTGCTATGATAGATAACAGTCCTACTAGGTACAAGTTTTGATCATGTGATAGAAACAGCTTGTGCACAGATCATTACTATTTTGTATAAATACTTCTGTATCTGAAAATTAGACTTCAGACTTAACAATATCATTCATTATCAATCTTTATCATCATTGTTATTATTGAACTTCTGAATTACTTCTAAACCTCTGAGAGTGTACCCAAGGTTCAGATATCACAAATAAGTGAGTAGTTTATTTTGTGATATTTATGATATATAATATTACCTTTCTGGTATATCACATGATATTGTAAAAGTGACAGTGACATATGTGACCATTGTAATAGTCATGTGTGATGTCATCTTGTTTCTCTTTTATTAAGTTTCAAATAAGAGAAATAAAAGAGTCAAAGTAAGTAAAAAATAAGAAAGACTTAAAATAAGAAAAGAGAAATAAAAAGAAACAAGTCTATCATCTTTGATTCTGACAAATATACTCTCAGAAGTTTAAAAGTATGTTAGACATAGTTCATATTTTATTCAAAATCCAATAGTAAGCTTTTAAAAGTCCAATTAGCAACTTTGTATTATTTAGGTATATAGAATGTAAGAGTCAGAATGACCTTTGGTTTCAGCTTATATACTATGCTTCTACTAGTTACACTAGTTATATATTTTAGAAGAAGTACTTAGGATATGATAGTAAACAAGTTCACTAAAAGATAGGAGATATATTGTTGCTAATATCAAAAGATAGTGATAATTTTAGTTGATTTTCAGAATAAGACTTTATAGTGTAATTACTAACTTATATATACCAAGTATGTTATCTAGAGTAGTTGTCTAGAAATAGAAAATACTAAGCAAGTTATTCTAGTTCTAATGATTCTTAAATATTTGAGGTGGAGATCTATAGAGTTGTTAAGGGTTCAGTAAAAATATCTAAGATAGAATGGAAATTGTGATCTATACTAAAAAAGAATAGAGAGTGTAAATGAAAAAAAGTGTTATGATTACCATGATCTATACCTCATGTTATACAGGTGATTTTCTTATAAAGAATATATGTTGAAGTCTGTTCTAACTATACCTTGTATCATTCTCATATATTATTAGCTAGTACTTCATGTAGTAGTAGAAGCTTTTTCATTTTCTTTTATTCTGTTTTTTCAAGGATAATTTACTTATTTCTCATGGTTATTAGGTATATATAGTTATAGATACTATCTTATATCCTTATATTTTACCAATTAATCATTTTCTCTATTCTTACTCAAGTTTTTGCCTAAGTTGCAACTTGAGCCAAGCTTAAGATTATAACAAGGAGATGTTATTTGTAGGTTGGAACAAATATAGCCAGATTGGATATAACAAAGTGATTCAATAATAATAATAATAATAATGAAGATCAATACAGATATTAATAATAATAAATAATAATTAATGAGAGATAAATAATATTATTAAGTCTGAGGTTTTATCAATATAGAAATATATAAATAAATAAGTAATAGTCTATATACAAGCTGTTTCCATCATATAATTAATATTTGTATCTAATAAGACTGTTATCTATCATAGCAGATGTTAGGCTAAATTTAGAAGGTAACTAATTATATTACTATATTAATATACTTATATCTCTATGAATATTAATTATTATATGATATATGATATATCATCAAAAATAGTTTGATAAGCACTTTCCAATACAAGTTTAATTGTATAAATCTATTCAGTTATTTCTGAGATAATAGCAAATGAAACTTGTAGTTACTAATGATCTGATATCTCAGTAATCTATTGTCACTTTTGTATATCCCATATACATGTAAATAGCTTTCATTTAAAGCTTTTCAATATAACTTGGTTTGTGAGAATTAGTTTACTGGTTATAAAGATACAAGTTAAATAAAGTTTGTGATACAAGTATACAACTTACCTCTAGAAAATCTTAAGAAAACAAGATAAAGTTCTCTAAAAGTAACAACTATTCTAAATACTAGTAAAGTCTATTCTAATTAAGTAGATAATCAGATGGAACAGTTCTATCTACTAATCTAACTATAAAATAATAAAGTCAGATAGTTAGAAACCTGAATAAAAAGACTTCAAATATTGTAGAACAGTAGGAGTTTATTAGGTAATAGTAGGAGAAAGTAGGTTGTTATAATTATAAGAATACAATCAGAGGTCTGTTGGAGTTTGCAGTGTGATTGAAACTCAAAATTCAAAGAGAAAAAGACTTATAAAATTGACAATGGATATTGGTGATATTAGTGATATTGGTAACTCAATTTTTAGTGAGCTAGTAGATTCATTTACATCTACTCTTCTTTCTAGACTGTTGTAACTCAAAGTAAGAGGCACTGGTCAAAAATTAATGCTCTCAAAGTTTACCAAACAAATAAACTGAGTAGTCACAGAGTTAAGATAGTGAACTTCAGTTATCTAATCAAATACAAAAATGTCTATGGCATTTTTCTATGAGTTTTCCTTCAGGTCAAAACCTTTTTACTTGATTAAGTATTAGTATTTTTTACAATGCTAGCAGCTATTCAAAATCTTCTCCACCTTTTACTTTTTCTCATGATGACTGGGTCTGGAGGGAGGCTTGGGTATCTTCCAGAAATTGGGTTATTAAAAAAGCAGCAGTAAGCTTGATCACTAGAAACACTAGATATAGTCTTTGCAATGTGAAGAGATGTCACATACTTATCTGACTCTATTATGGATAATACTTACCTAAGTTTTGCTCTGTCCAAGACATTTGTAAAAGTGGATATCTTTCTTCTAGTCTATATATTACTTTGAGTATGGATCTATCTGGTTTACTCTTATGTCCAATCACTTCATTACTGATTATCTGGCTTTTCATGATCTTTATAAAACTCTGAACTTGATTTCCAAGGACTTTAGTGGACACAAAGTAATTATTTGTCTTCTCCAATCCTTGATAGTCTTAGTATTAGTATTTAAGATGCCTAGATACTCTGTAGTTCTTTAGCTTGAAAATTAACTAGTATAGTATACTATTCTGAATGCTTATGCTTGGAAGTCTGACTTCCTCTATGATCCACTTCCTGTTATAGTTCTCTTTCTAAATATGACCATTACAATATGTAGAGATGTAATGTATCTACTGAAGCCAAGATCACTTCAGATTTATATCTGCATATATTGGATAATGTTCTTATGTTCTTCTGATATATTTTGTAATTTTCTTACAGATGGTTTCTTTTTCTAGGTATGTTTCTTATCTGACAAGAAAAGCTCAAGGTAATATAATATTAGTTCCACTTATTTCTTTACCTTATAAGATCTGAGATAGTGATGAAACAACTTGGCTGAAAAGTATGTTATATAAATGTTCAAGGAGTCTAAATACTAAAACAGAATACCAGAGTGGAAGTGTGTTGCTAATTATAGTATTTGACTATATTTTCTTAAGACTTATAAATAGTAGATCTCATCTTTTTCAATGTGGAGTTTATATAATTAGTAAACTTCAAAATACTTCAAGATACTTTTTAATTTTGATTTTCTTTGATAAAGTTCAAATCTTATTCATAGCAGTCATCTCATGTCAAAAAGGAATAGTGGTTGTTATATAGTAGAGTGCACATAGTTGTTGTACTAAAACTCTGTTAATAAAAAAAGATCTTTCTAGTTGCTCTATTATTCATTAATACTCATGGAATTTTCTTAGAACCATTCACTCCACTGTTCTAATCTCTATTAAGTCTTCCTCTTCTTTCTGCTTTTCTTCTATCATTTTTGCTATCTCTATCTCTTTCTCAACTGTCAGTTTTCTAAACTCTTTCTTTTTTTCTCTTTATATTTTTTCTTTCTTCTATTCTTTCTCCTTCTGCTTCTACCACCATGGCTTTGTCTATTTTGTTTTCTACTGTTTCCCACACTTATCTAGACATTTCATCATTTTCACCTCTCTAATCTCCTAATTAATCTCAGAATTGTGGTGAGCTAGCCACAGCATTTCTAATATCACACTTCACTTTTGTTCTTTTATCACATCTATCTTCATTCTCTCCTTATGCCCTCTGTAATATAATTTTATCTCCACTATATGTTTAATTGGTTCTTCATAATTAAAAATACCATCTATGTTCCTTACATAAATCAACCTATCCAACTTCTTCTTCCTAAACTTATTCTTTTTTGCAAATTCTAAACTCATCATTAATTCTATTGCCCTACTGTCCAATAATGCTTCTACAACAATTTTTTCTTTATCATCTTCCTACTTCAACTCTATCTTCACTGTTACTTCTTTCAACAACTTTCTTTCTTCTGTCTTTCTTACTTTTACTTGTCTTTTCTTTTCTTTTCAATTTTTCTTCTCTTAATGCTATTTTCCTATCTTTTTTTGCTTCTCTTCTACTCTCTTTTCCTATATTCATCACTCTGCTTGTTAATACTTCAAATGTATTTAAGGACATCAATATTAATCCCTTTTCTCTCCTAATCTCTATATTTTTACAATTATAGGTAATATATTCAAAACTTTTACAAAAAAAACACTTTTTCTCCTATATCACTATCTCTCTGTTTCTTTCTCTCCTTTTTTCTCATACTTCTTATCATCTCCATTTCTTCTCTATTTTTCTTTCTTCTCTCACTCTCATTTTCTCTACTCTTCTTTACTCATCATTTAGCCTCTTTCTTTTTTCTTTTTCTTTGTTCTTTTTCCTCCTATCTTTGTCATATTTTCTTCTTCTCCATTCTTTTTCCTGTTCTCTTCTTCTCTTCTGCTTTTCTGCTTTTTGTAATTCCAACAACTGTTTTTGTAGTTTTAATATCATTATATTGTTCTCCATTACCTGCTTCAATAATCTTATTGCTTCTTTCTCTTTCATATCTCTGATCAATCCTTTCATATTAACTTGACGGATATCAACAATATTTGTTGCCATGGTATCTAAGTGTTATTTCTTCAAGAAGTTCCTCTATAAATACTAGTCAGTATTCTTCTTATCTGATCTCACACTATCTACTGGCTACCTATCTACTACCCTAAGAAGAGGTTGGGGTATGGATGAGAGAGAAAGTGTTATCTGTGGATTAGGATAGATGGCTAGAATGAGATGTGACAAATCTACTCTCAAGTTTATATACTTTCTATAAGATCAATATATTATTATTACACTGTATAATATCACCTATTTGTTATGGGACACTTGAACACTAATAATTTTTCTGATTTTATATTGATTTTATTTTATTTTTCTTGTGGACAATGAAGAGACATGTGACACTGGAGTCACATAACAGGTCACATGATATGATATCATAAGCCTAGAATATGGTGGAAGGATTTGGAAGATGATATCAGAACACATGTATACAACATGGTAGCCTTGAGACAAATATAAGGTTGTAGTATAGACAATAGGACAAGCTTAATTATTGGTAGCACAGACCAGGCATGTTTTATATAAATAGGACTCTAATTTAGTAGAGACTCCCTGTCAAGTTCTCTTGTGATTTTTCCCACTTAATTGCCTACTGAGAGCTTTATTTGCTTGTATAGCTATTAGACTTTGTGTCTAGTGATTGCCACAACAGTAGAACTCAACAATCTCCAGGAATTCTGTATTACACAGACTCCTTTCACTTATTCTCTTATCATTCTCAACTGTGAGCAGTATGCTCAATGTCAAGAAGATTTAGCTGAACTCTAGACATTAAGGGGGATATCAACTAGGAGGGCAAATCCTAGTTGTTTTGGTACATCACTGTTCACTGGTATATTAAGACATATTACCTTGTGTAGATGTGGTAGATAGTTATATTTAGGTAGAAGACTCGTGCTGCAGGATCCCCTTGTGACCTGTCCACACAGAGTAGCAGCGTAGTCTATTAAGGAGTGCCTAGATTAGAGATTCCCTGCTTAGGAATATTAGACAGGCATTTGACTAAGGCAGTAGTTAATAGACAGGTAGTCAGTAGAGAGTGTAGGTGGGACAAGAAGAGTGCCTACTATTACCTATAGAGGATTTACCACTGTTTAGATCAACAGCAAGAGAATAAACAAAGGAATATGCCGTTGTTAACAATTAGCAACAAGATAATAGATATGGAGACAACAGGAATTGATTGGAGTAGAGTGAATATGGAAGAAGAGTTGAGAGGGCTAAGTGATGAAAAGAAGGTAGAAAGGATGGGATTAGTAAAAGTAATTATGGAAAACAATATAAAAATGTTGGAAATGCAGAAAACAATAGAAAATATAAAAAGACAAAAAGAAGAAGAGATAAGGAAAAGAGAGGGGAAAAAAGCAAGAGAAGAAGATGATGATAGATGGAGGAAGGAAAGTTATGAGAGGAATGGAAAAGAAAGAGAGAAGAGAGAAGAGCAGAGGAGGAGTGGAGAAAAATTGAGAAGATGAGGATAAAAGAAGAAAGAAAAACAGAAAAGGAATAGAAACATCAAGAGAAATTAGAGAGGAGGAGAGAAGAAAGAAGGCAGATAGCAATGGAGGAGAGAAAGTGTTTTGCTTGTGGAGGATTTGGGCATATGGCCTATAGTTGTAGAAATATGGGAAAGGAGAAACTGACCCAGGTATCCTCAAATAGATTTGAAGTGTTGAAGGTCAAAGTAATGCAGAGAGGAGAAGGAAGCAATAAAGAAGTAGCAAAAGATAGAAAGAAGATATTGAGAGAAGAGAGAGTGAAGAGAGAGGTAGAGGTGAGACAGACAAAGATAAAAAGGAAGGAGAAAAAAGAAAAATTGTTAAGAGAGGTGATGGTGAAATTTGGGTTAAAGCAGGAGGAAGAAGAAGAGGGAGTGGTGACTGAAGTATTGTTGGATAGTGGTGCGATAGAACTGGTGATAAGTGAGGAGTTTGCAAAGAAGCATAGGTTTAGGAGGACAAAGTTAGAGAGACTAGTTTATATGAGGAATGTCGATGGTATGCTGAGTTATACAAGGCCTATAGTAGATACAGTAGAAGTGGAGATATTTTTCAAGGGACATAAAGAGAGGATGTTGATAGATGTGATAGGAGATCAGAAGTAGAGTGTTATATTAGGTATGCCTTGGCTAGCATGCCATAACTCAGAGATAGATTGGAAGACAGGGAAAGTACAGATGATGAGATGTCCAGATGAATGTGGGAAGAAGTGGAGGACAGGAAGACAGATAAAACTAGGATAGAAGAAATAAGAAGAGAAGAAGAAGAAGAAGGAAATGAGAAGACCAACAACAAATGAAGAAATAGCAATAGTGAGAATAGTAGCAGAGAAAGAAGAAGAGTTAGATAAAGAAGATATGATAGTAGTAAGAAAGATGAAGGAAATGGTTCCAAGACGGTTCCATAAGTATTTGAAGGTGTTTGAAAAGAAAGAGTCAGAGAGGATGCCAACGAGGAAGGCCTGGGATCATGCCATAGATCTCAGAAAAGGATTTGTGCCAAAGAAGGGCAAGATTTATCTGTTGTCAAGAGTAGAGAGAGAGGAGGTACAAGAATTTGTGAAATATCAGTTGAGAAAGAGGTACATTAGGCCATCAAAATCACCACAGATGTCACTGGTGTTCTTTGTGCCAAAGAAAGATGGAAAGAAGAGGATAGTGCAGGATTATCGGTATTTAAATAGTTGGATGGTCAAGAACAATTATCCATTACCACTAATTTCAGATCTGATAGATAGTATTAGAAAGAAAAAAGTATTTACAAAGATGGATTTATGTTGGGGATATAATAATGTAAGAATCAAGGAGAGAGATGAGTGGAAAGCAGTGTTCTCAACACCAGAGGGGTTCTTTGAATCCATGGTAATGTTCTTTGGGTTGACTAACTCATTAGCAACATTCTAGGTGATGATGAACAATTTATTGAGAGATTTGGTAGTAGAAGAGAAAGTAGCAGTGTTTATTGATGATGTGATGATAGCAATAGAGATAGAGGAGAGACATGATGAAATTGTAGAGGAAGTATTGAGAAGACTAGAGAAGAATGATTTATTTGTGAAACCAGAAAAATATGTATGGAAGATCAGAGAGATGGGATTCTTAGGAGTGATAATAGGAGAAGATGGAGTAAGAATGGAGAAGGAAAAGGTATAAGGAGTAATAGAGTGGCCAGTGCCAAGAAGTGTAAAGGATGTACAGAAGTTTTTGGGGCTAACAAACTATTACAGACAGTTTGTGAAAGATTTTGCTAAGATAGCAAAGCTTTTACATGAGATGATGAGGAAGGAGACAAAATAGAGTTGGGAAGAGAGACAGCAGAAGGCATTTGAGGAATTGAAGGAGAGATTTACAACAGAACCAGTCTTGGTCACACCAGACTTGGATAAAGAGATAAGAGTAGAGGCAGATATATTAGATTTTGCTACAGGAGGAGTATTATCGATGAAGTGTGAAGACGAGAAATAGAGGCCAGTAGTATATATTTCCAAATCATTAAACAAGACTAAAAGGAACTATGAAATTCATGATAAGAAGATGTTGGCAATAATTCGGTGCTTAGAGATATGGAGGCATTTCTTAGAAGGAGCCAAGAATTGGTTTGAAATATGGACAGATCATAATATTATAGACTTAAGTCTTTAAGATTAGACAAAAGAACAACTCTTGTATTAAGTAATACAAGAAAACTCGATAGAGATCTCTTTACAAACTATTTTACCTTATATACTACTAACCATGGTCCATGCTCACTACTATGCATCCTACCCTAAACAACCATATGTAGAACATGAGGCCAACATATAGTGTCCATGTTGTTGTATGATATTATTTATTCTAGATCCTTCTACTTCATTCTCTGTATCTTGTGACCCAATCATAACCCTATATTCTAAAAATAGAAAAATAAGAAAATAAAATGAAAATAAAATAAAATCAGAAAATAAAATAACAAGAAACTAAGTCCACTATTTGTAAACTTGATATTACCCTCTTCTTAAGGTTTCTCCTCCGGAGAAACTATTTTCTATCTTCTTCAGTTCCTTTCTAGCTTTTTCAAATATTCCTTCTCAAATTTTCCATCGTCCCACCTGTACAACATCCTTGCCATAAACTTTCCTAGTAACTTCCCTCTTCTAAAGTCTCATTTTTCTACCCTATCCAGCTTCTCTTGTTTTCTTATTTCTGCATTCATTCTTTCTTTGAATTTTTCTAACACTTCTTTTGCATTTCCTAGATCCTCCTTTCTCTCCCAAGTATCATGTTCTGCTATAAACCTCTTCCATTGTACTAAGTATTTTTCTACTTCTCTTATTTTTTTCTTATTTAGAATTTTTTCCACCTTCTATTCTTCAACTCCCTCCACCTCTACTGGTTTTCCTTCCTTATTCTTCTGTCTCTTCACTTGCTCCTTATATCGAACTATCTGGCTCATATTTACTACTGGATGAATTCTCATCGAACTTGGTAATTGTAATTTTACTGTATTTGATAATACTGCCTCTTCTATCACATATGGCCTCACATATCTTTCTATCAACTTCCGTATAGGTCTTTCCTTGAATACTAAGTCCTTCGTACTTAGCATCACTCTGTCTCCCTTCTTCCACTCTTCTATTTCTCTTCTACTTCTGTCTGCATATTGCTTCATCTCCTCTTGTGTTTTCCTTAGTACCACTACTGCTTCTTTATACACCTTTTTCATTTTTTCTACAGATTCTGTCACACTCTCTACCTTCCCCTTTTTTCTTATGTCCCCTCCTATTCTTAACTCTCTCCCATAATTTGCCATGAATAGTGACACCTTAGTTGCAGTATGAGTCTTATTATTCACTGCAAACTCAGCTGATGCCAACTACTCTGGCCAATCCTTTTGCCTATTCTTCACAAAAAACCTCAAATACTGCTCCAACTCCTGATTTATACGTTTTGTTTGTCCATCTGTTTGTGGGTGGAATACTGTCAATAACTTCATCTTTATTCCTAACATCCTGTTCAACTCTTTCATCAAACCTGCTGTAAATTGAGGTCCCCAATCTGATATTATGCTCTCTGGTAATCTGTGCAGCTTCCATATATTATCTCGGAATACCAAATTTTTATGATCTGTCCAGATCTCAAATTTGAACTATGCTCCTTCTAACAAATGTCTCCAAGCTTCCAACCCCCTAATAATTGCCAACATCTCCTTATTATAAATTTCATAATTCCTCTCCATTTCTTTCAATGATTTGGAAAGGAACATCACTGGTCTCCATAACTTATTCTCATACTCCATTAACAATACTCCCCCAGTTGCATAATCAGATGCATCTACCTCCATCTGCATTTTCTTATCTAGGTCTGGTGCCACTAGCACCGGTTCTTCTGTAAACCTTCTCTTCAATTCTCCAAATGCTCTCTCTTCTTTCTCTGCCCATTCCCACTTCTTATCCTTCTTCACCATATCATGTAGTGGTCTAGCTATTGATGCAAAACCTTCAATAAATCAGCAATAGTAGTTAGCCAACCCTAAGAATTTCTGCACATCTTTGACACACTTGGGTGTTGGCTACTCTAGTACTCCTTTTACTTTCCCTTTTTTCATCTTGATCCCCTCCAGTCCTATTACCACTCCCAAAAATTTTACTTCTCTAATTTTTCATCTACACTTCTCTGGTTTTATATATAGGTCATTCTCCTCCAACCTTTTAATCACTTCTGCTACCAGCTCCTCATGTTCTTCTTCCATCTCTGTTCTAATTATCATGTTATCTATAAATGCTGCTACTTTTCCAGTGTTAATTAAATCTCTCAACAATTTATTCATCATAGCTTAAAATGTTGCTAGAGAATTTGTCAACTCAAAAAACATCACCATAGGTTTGAAAGACCCCTCTGGTGTTGTGAACACCACTTTCCATTCATCACCCTCCTTAATCCTCACATTATTATAGCCCTACCTCAAGTCCATCTTTGTAAACACTTTTTTTGTACTAATATTTTCCAACACATCCAATATTAATGGCAAAGAATAGTTGTTTTTAACAGTCCATTCATTTAAGTATCGATAATCCTGGACCATTTTCTTTTTTCTATCCTTTTTCCCTACAAAGAACACTAGCGCCGTCTATGGTGATTTCAATGGTCAGATATATCCTTTTCTTAACTGCTCCTTAATAAACTTCCTCACCTCCTCCCTCTCTTCTCTTGACAATAGATATACCTTTCCCTTCCTCAGAATAAATTCCTTCTTTACATCTATCACATGATCCCACACCTTCCTCATTGGCATTCTTTCTAACTGTTTCTTTCTAAATACCTTAATCCACTGATGATATTTTTCTGGCACCATTTTTTTTGCCTTCACCTCTGACTTTGCTGCTTCTTCCTCTTTATCTCATATCTCTCATTCTTCTGCCATTTTCTTTACCTCCATCATCTTCCCCTTTTTCTGTTTCTTCTTTTTATCCTTCTTCTCTCTCTTCCTTCTAGCTTCTTCCTTTGCTTCTTCTTCCTTTTGCTTTTCCCATCCTGATTTTCTTTGTATTGGTCTCCACTGTTTACCGTACTTTTCTGGACACCTCATCATTTTTACTTCCTCTGTTCTCCAATTAATCTCAGGATTGTGGCGAGCTAGCCACAGCATCCCCAAAATCACTGTCCATTTCTGCCTACCAATCACGTTTATCTCCATTCTTTTCCTGTGTCCCTGATAATAAATGTTGATCTCCACTGTATTTTCTATTGGTCCTTCTTTATTAAGTGACCTATCCACATTTCTTACATTCATTGGCCTTTCCAACTTCTTCAACTTGAAACCCTGCTTTTTGGCAAACTCTGAGCTCATGACCAGTCCAGTTGCTCTACTGTCCAACAAGGCTTCCACTGTTATCCCCTCCTGCGTGTCTATCCTCTCCAGTCCAATCTTCACTGTTACTTCCCTTAAAGTTCTTCCTTTCACTTTTCTTACTTCTATCTTCTTCTCAATTCCCTCTGATTCTGATATACCAGCATCTATTTGCATAGCTAATACATTAAATCTATTATAAGAACTTAGTTGAGAGTTTCTAAGTTCTCCACTTCTTTTAAATGTCCAATCTGTTTGATATTACCCTCGAACCTTCCTTCTTCATATTCCACTCTTCTTCCTTCTATTAGCCTCCCTCTTCCCCTGTTCCTGTAATGGTGGGCCATATGCCTAAAACCTCCACAGGCATAACAGTTCCTCCCCTTATCTATCTCCATAGCATAAGGGTCCTATCTCAGAGGAACCCCCATTCCCTGTCCTATCCCTTACTCTCTTAACACTACTGCATTTGTCCTCTCCACTCCTTCCATTGGAGCAGGCCCTGTTGTCACCTGCTGAGGGGGTATTTGCTTTCTCTGCCACACTAGTGGTCATGGCATATTCTGTCTTTGCTCCTGCTTTGGAGCATCTCCCATCATTTTTTTCTTCTCTCTCAACCTCTCTTTTTCCCTTCTACACTCTCTCTAATTTCTGTCAAGGGCCATTGCCCTCTTGTACCATTGTTCTATGGAGGCCAGCGGATTTTCTGCCTCCATCAACTTTCTTTTGATCCCTCTGTTTATTCCTCTCTTGAATTCTTCCACTAACGGCCTCCCCTCATATCTACTTTCTCTCGCCACCCTCTTAAACTCTTGAACAAACTCCTCCATTGTCTTTCCTCCCTATTCCAGCTTTCTTAGTTCTGCTGTCTTTACCGATTCCTCCTCTGCTCCACCAAATTCTCTTTTTAAAACTGTCAAAAACTCTTCCACTATTTCATACTCTATTTTTCCTGCTTTCAATTCTTCCATCGTATTTTCTTTTCACACATTGGCAAATCCTCCTTGCACAAATGACAATACCCACTGTATCTGTACCTCCACTGTTGCTCCTGCCAGCTTATTTCTGATATACAACTTACACCCTGCTACAAATCCTACTACTCTTGATGGCATTCCATTGAACAACTAGGGTTTCACTACTTCTATATTCCCTATTTCTACTGCTGCTCCTGTTGCTGCAAGCAGAGCCTGTATTTACACCTGCATTACTGCCAGCTGTTCTTGTTGCTGGCATATAATAGCATGTAAATTGTGTTGACTCATAATGGGATAGGGAGGGGGTGAGTCAATAGGGGATAGTGAAAGTGGTGGTAATGTGGGTAGAGACAGTGATGTATATAATGGGAGAGTGGAACCTGTGCTAGTCTCACTCTCGGACTCATATTTGGAAGACGAAGAAATCTCTGTATGTGATAGCAGGCCCTCTTCAAGTCCTGCCTACACAATTACTGACTACTTGTCTGCTGGCTACTGCCCTAAGAAAAAGGTATTCAATGTTGTCTTAAGAAAGATATTCTACTCTAGTCAGCTGTTTTAAGAACAAACTGACATTTCTCTGCATAGACAAACTACAAGTGGGTCTGTAGCACAAGGCTGATAATTGAAAAGTTAATGAGCACATCCACAAAAGGTAGTACATTTGAAGTATACCAGTGGGCTTTGATACAAACAAATGGCTAAGCTTCCCCTGCCTAGCTAGTATACCCCTTATACCTAGGGCCTGGCGCTTCTTCTTGACTAAAGGGTTGTGTTACCCTTTGGTCAAGGATGAATAGAGAGTAAGAGGAATAGGAGAAAGGGCTAGTGTTAAGTGGTTTCAAAACTGGGAATCGAGTTCTAATGTTATAGACTTAAGTCTTTAAGGTTAGATAAAAGAACAACTCTTGTATTAAGTAACACAAGAAAACTTGATAGAGATCTCTTTACAAACTATTTTACCTTATATACTACTAACCATGGTCCATGCTCACTACTGTGCATCCTATCCTAAACGACCATGTGTAGAACATGAGACCAACATGTAGTGTCTATATTGTTGTATGATGTCATCTATTCTAGATCCTTCTACTTCATTCTCTGTGTCTTGTGACCCAACCATAACCCTATGTTCTAAAAATAGAAAAATAAGAAAATAAAATGAAAATAAAATAAAATCAGAAAATAAAATAATAAGAAACTAAGTTCACCATTTGTAAACTTAACACATAAGAACTTGAAGTACTTCATGAAGACTCAGAAGTTGAATCAAAGACAGGCCAGATGGTCATTATATTTGTCAAGATTTGATTTCACTTTGAAGCATGTAGCTAGCAAGAGTATGGAAAGAGCAGATAGTTTGAGTAGAAGAGTAGATTGGGCAGAGGGGATGAAGAGAGACAATGAAAATCAGGTGATATTAAAGAGAAAATGGATATAGGTTAGAGCAATGGAGCAATTAGTAGAAGGACCAGAGGAAGAGATAGTAAAGAAAATAAAGGAGATGAGAGATAAGGATGAAGAAGTGATAAAAGTAGTGGAAGAAATGAAGAAAGCAGGAGTTAAGATGTTAAGAGATGAAGAATGGCAGATAGAGAAGGGATTAGTGTTGAAAGAAGGAAGAGTATATGTGCTGAAGGATGAGAAGTTAAGAGTAGAGATTATTTTGCTATACCATGATATGCCAATAGTAAGATATAGAGGATAGTGGAAGATGGTAGAACTGGTTACTAGAAACTACTGGTGGTTAGGAATTACAAAGGAAGTAAAGCAATATGTGAAGAGATGTGATCAGTGTCAGAGGGTGAAGAAGCAAGCAGAGATGCTGGCAGGAAAATTAAGGCCTAATGAAGTACCAGAAAAACCATAGCAGTATATATCAGTAGATTTTATCATGAAGTTACTGCTGTCAAAAGGTTATGATTCAATTTTGGTAGTATACAATAGGTTTTTGAAAATGTCCCACTTTGTAGTAACAACAGAAAAAACAATAGCAGAAGGGTTGGTGAGGTTGTTCAGAGATCATGTGTGGAAGTTGCATAGATTGCTAGAGAGTGTGATATCAGATAGAGGGCCATAGTTTGCAGCAGGGTTGATGAAGGAGTTAAATAAAATGTTGGGGATATAAACCAAGTTGTCTACAGTATATCACCCACAGATGGATAGTCAGATAGAAAGTACAAATCAGGAGCTGGAGCAATATTTAAGGATGTATGTTAATTATAGGCAGAATAATTGGGCTGAATGGTTGGCAACAGCAGAATTTGCCTTCAATAATAAGATACATACAGCAACAAAGATGTCACCATTCCAAGTAAACTATGGTAGAGAACCAAGGATGGGCTTTGACATAAGAAAAAAGAGAAAGAATGAGAAAGTAGAAGAGTTTGTGAGAGAAATGAAGGAAAGGCATGAGAAGGCAAGAGCAGTGTTGGTGAAATCACAGGAAGAGATGAAGAGACAGGCAGATAGAAGTAGGAAAGAGACAGAAGAGTATAAGGTAGGAGATAGGATGTTGATTAGTACAAGAGATTTTTCAGCAGAGTTGATGAAGAGAGCAATAAAGAAGTTGATGGAGAAATTTATAGGACCATATGTGGTCAAGAAGATTGTGTCAGAAAATACAGTAGAGTTAGAATTACCGGCATTGTTAAGGATACACCCAGTAGTTAATGTGAGAAGAATAGTAAAGTATAGAGAACAAGTAGAGAGACAGAAGAAGATTACACCACCTTCTATTGAGGTAGCTGGTGAGAAAGAATATGAAGTAGAAGAAATTTTGGATAGACAAGAGAGGAGAGGTAAGACAAAGTATTTGGTGAAATGGAAAGAGTATATGGCAAAAGAAAACACATGGGAAGAAGTAGAAAATTTGAAGAATACAATGGAAAAGGTAGAAGAATTTGAGAAAGGAAGATTTGAAGAAGAAATACAAAGAATAAGATTGAAGAAAGGAAAGGAGATAAAGTTAAATCCAGAGGCAGAAGAGTTCAAGAGAGGGGAGTTACCAGGAAGATATATGGCAAAGTTGTTATATGGATAGGATGATAAGGAATTTGATAAAGAATATCTGAAAAAATTAGAGAGAAATTAGAATAAGTGGAAGAATGAGAGGAAAGAGGGAGAGAAGAAATATATAAAAAAGCTGGAAGAAAGTTTGGAATAGAATAGGAGAGATAAACAGATAAGTAAGAGGATCTGGGAGGATAAGAAAGAAGTTCCTCTGAAAGCAGAACCTTAAGAGGGAAGTACTGTTATGGGACACTTGAATACTAACAATTTTTATTTTATTTTATTTTATTTTTCTGATTTTATATTTATTTTATTTTATATTTATTTTATTTTTCTTTTGGACAATGAAGAGGCATGTGACACCAGAGTCACATGACAGGTCACATGATGTGATGTCATAAGCCTAGAACATGGTGGAAGGATCTGGAAGATGACATCAGGACACATGTATACAACATGGTAGCCTTGAGACAAATATAAGATTGTAGCATGAACAATAGGATAGGCTTAATTATTGGTAGCACAGACCAGGCATGTTTTGTATAAATAGGACTCTAATTTAGTAGAAACTTCTTGTCGAGTTCTCTTGTAATTTTTCCTACTTGATTGCCTACTGAGAGCTTTACTCGCTTGTATAGCTATTAGACTTTATATCTAGTAATTGCTACAATACTATTCTAGAATCTTCTACAATTTTCTTTATGTCATATGATTATGTAACCATCACACATAACATTATATCACACTTCTTTGCCTAAGTCCAAAATAATAAAAATAAAAAGGAAAATAAAATAAAATAAAGTCAAGTCTATTATTCACAACTTTGACAACAATGGTGTTATACTCTGTTACAAACTTTACAAGTACTTGGTCTTCTATAACAGAGTTACTTCTATTTGTTACAAACTTTATTCAGCTTGTATCTCTACAACTAGTAAACCAATATTTACTCTTAGGCACCTTCAAAACTTCTCCGACTGAAGGCATTAAAATACTTGTGGGTCTAATCTCCATTAAATCACACATTACAAAACTTAGAGGAAGATCTCAACTTCGTGCTATATCTCTTTCTCCCAACCATATAATCCAATCCCTCATGGACTCTTCATTTGGTTCTGACAAATATTATTATCCATCTTTCCTTAGATGTTTTACAGAATGACAGAAAACAAAAATCAAAGGTTATCTCATCGATGCAAACAACAGATCATATAGTGTTGTTTCTTCATCGTTTTCTCTTCACCTAGAATTTTCTCCTAGTTCGAGAATCATTGATACTTTTTCTAATCAGTTTTCTTTTAATCTTAGCAATAAAGAAAAAAATAACAAAAATTACCTTTATCAACTTGACTCAATGGTTATTAAGTCATCATCTACAACATCTACTACCATTACTATAATGAATACTAGCATTAAGAACAACATTGCCACTGCCATCTTGCACATGCGCATTCCAAACAGACTTTTATCTAAGATACATCATCATTCAGCATTTGTCACAAGTACAGAAGCAGAATTATTCACTATTAGGTGTGGTATCAATCAAGCCTCATCGATAGATAATATCTCAAAGATTATCATTGTTACTGACTCCATTCATGCAGCTAGGAAAATCTTTGACATCTCACCTCACCCTTATCAAATTCATACAATAGCCATTTTAGAAGATCTTTGCACTTTCTTCTCAAAAAATTCAATCAATTCAATAGAATTCTGGGAAAGTCCTAGTCGTCTTAATTGGCATCTCCACAAGACTATTGACTACAAGTTAAAATCATCTAACCATACTCCTATATTCCCATGTAAAACGTTTTGGGATTATAGTAAGAAGACTGAATGCAACGACATCTGTCAAAACTGGAAAATGACATTTCAAGTGTCAGATAGCAAGAATCATCATTTTCTCAATCTACTCAATGACAATTTCAATGAGATTGAACCCTCATATGCCAAGGGAGGTCTGTGGCTACAATCATTTGAACACTTGAATAGTTTATACACACAAGCAACAAGAGCTATTACCAATCATACTCTTATAGGTGAATACAGGCTTAGATTTTTCTCTAGAGAAGAGTTTAAGTGTTTATGCAGTCACTATCCCATTGAATCATAAAAACACATTCTTCATGATTGCAGTAGATTCAATGGCTATTGAAATTCTAGAAGAGATTCTCTCAGCCATTTTGTCATGTTTTTGAAGGCCAATCCTCTTGCTTTCACTTTTGATGACTCTCCTCTAACTACTAGCATAAATTGACCTTATAGTTAGTCATGTTCTATTTTTTTGCCATCTTTTCCTTTTTCTTCTCTGAGACTGTTTGTTTAGTTCTTTTACCTTTTTTCTTTACTTTTCTTCTCTTTTTCTGTCTCTCTCCATGTATGTTTGCCTCTTTTGTATGTAGTTATGAAAGTAGCTACCATGGCCTGCTTACATACTCTATGTAATAAATTGTTGAAATTAAAAAAAAAACCAATATTTACAAACTAAGTTGTGCTGGAAAGCTCCAAATAAGGGCTATCTATATATATGTAGAATGTACAAAGGCAACAACAAACAACTGAGATATTGAACTATCAGTAACTATAAAAGCTTTGTTGACTAATATCTCATAAATAGCTAAATAAATTCACACAATTGAACTTATATTGGAAAGTACCTGTTGTAGCAACTACTTGCCAGAATGGCACTCATAGTTTGCTTACTTCAGCAAAGCTCTAAACTGACTATCTTGCAGTGGAAATTACAAGAGAACTTGACAAGGAGCCCTCACTGCATTGCTTCTCTATTTATATAAATTATATGTGGTCCATGCTATAACAATATTAACCTGCCCTTATGTCCATGCATCATCCTCATGTCCTATTACTCATTCACATGTATTTTCCTTAAGGCTACCATGCTTCCTATATATGCCCTGACATCATACCTTTAATCTCCACTATACATGTGCATACCATGTGTACACTATGAGGAACTATAGTTCCTTGATGTTATCCCTAATCCTAACTCTACATCTAGACTTCTCTCGATCCTTCTAGACCATTAGTCCTTTTAGACCGTTCTAGACTATATCACATGACTTCCAGGTCACGTGCTCTCCATCCATTGTAGACTAATAATAATACTAACTATCTTTGTCTGGCTAACCCTAACCCTAGCCAAAGTCTGTCCACACTCTCGTCTTATAACAGTACCTATCAAATAGTTTCTTATATATCATATGAAGATTAGTATTAATAGAGATACAAGTATATCAATATAATGATATAATTAGTTATCTTTTAAAATTAGCCTAATATTTGTTGTAACAGATAATAGTTCTGCTAGATATAAGTTTTGATTATATGATGGAAATAGCTTGTATATAGACTATTATTATTTTATATAAATACTTTTATATTTAAAGATTAGACCTCAGACTTGATAATATCAGTTTTCATCAATAATTATCAATCATTCTTATTGATACTACTTATTATCTATCATCACTATCTTCTTATACTGAACTTCTAAATCACTATCAAGTTATCCAAGTTCAAGTATTACAATCAGTGAGTAGCTCATTTTGTGATTAGCTTATTTTGTGATACTATTTAACTTGTCTTTTACACCAAAGTTCCTTTATCTAATTTCTATTACAAACTCAAGACCTTTAGAGTGAGTTAAGAAAAAGTATAAGATTTAATATAAGAGAACTTAATGAAGTTTTTGGTACAAAGTTGTCTGCCTTATATATGCTAAACTAATGGTCTATACTACACTAACCCTAACCTATTCTAAAGGCCATGTATACTACATATTATTGACATATAGGCTAATATTATTATTCTAAAACTTTTTGTAACATATAATTATATGACTTATGACTAGAACAGCATTTGTGTGACTTGTGACCAATGTGTGACAAATTTGTGATAGTTACATATGATGTTACATTAATTTCTAACTCTAAATCTAAAAGAATAAAATAAAATAAAATGGAAAAGAAAATAAGATAGAAAAGAAAAATTAAGAAGTCAAGTCTATTATCTTCAACTTTAACATTACTCCTTCTTTAAGGTTTCTTCTCTAAAAACTGACTTCTATTTTTGCCAGTTCCTCTCCAACTTTCTTAGATACTTATCTTCAAACTTTGTATCATCCCACTTACATAATATTTTTGTCATGTACTTTCCTGGCAATTATCTCCTTCTAAAGTCTCTTTCTTTTACTATATCTAACTTTCTTGTTATCTTACTTCTGTATTTATTCTTTCTTTGTATTTTTTAAGTCTTTCTTTCTCAAGTATCATGCTTTACTATAAACCCCTTCCAACATACCAAATACTTCATTACTCTATATATATTTCTTTTATTTAAATTTTTTTTAACATTCTATTCTTCAATTTTCTTCACTTTTATTGGTTTTGCTTTCTTAGCCTTTTATCTCTTTACTTGCTCTCTATATTATACTATTTGACTGATATTTACTACTAGATAAATTTTCATTGAAGTAAACAGTCATAATTTGACTATATTGGTAAATACTATCTTATTAATAGAATATGGACCAACATATTGATCTTCTAGCTTTTTTTCCAGTCTTTCTTTGAACATCAAATTTATAAGGGAACTACAAACTTCAAAGTTCAATTCCAAAAACTTGGAGTCTGCAATATCAGCTCTTACATTCAAAGTCTAATTTCAAAAATACAGAAATTCCTATATCTTTCCTAGTACTCTTTCTACTTAGCCCCAATCACTATCTACATTTTTCTAATCATCACTACATACCACTGGTTGACATTAGATAGGTATTTACTATTTTTGAACACTATTCTGGATGTTTCTATCAAAGTACCTGACTACTCAAACACTATCATTTCTTGCTTAGTCAGCACTGTTCCACCAGATTAGAATGTATTCTAAGATACTTAACATAGTAGCTACCTCTAAAAAACCTTATTCTATTCTCTTAGATTTCTCCTGAAGCAAACTCTGAAACTCTACAGACTTTTTCCAGTCATCCTGACAAAATCCTTTATACTTATTTATTCCTTTTTGCATTCTTTAGCTTTTTTCCTTCTTCTGTTTGCCTGTCTTTTCATCTCCTCTTGTACTTTCTTTAATACTACTTCCACTTCTTTCTATACTTTCTTTATTTTTTTAGCAGATTTTATTACTTTTTCTACTTTTCCCTTCTTTTTAATATCTGCTCCCATTCTTAACCCTCTACCATAGTTTACTATAAACAGAAATACTTTGGTCAATGAATGTACCTGATTGTTAACTGTAACTTCTACTAATACTAACCATTCTAACTAGTTCTTTTGTCTATGATCTACAAAGAACCTAAGATATTGTTTCAACTCTTGATTTATTTACTCTATTTGTCTATCTATTTGTAGATGAAAAGATATTGACAGTTTAGTCTCAATCTCCAACATTTTATTTAGCTTCTTTATTAACTTTACTGCAAATGTTATTTCTAAACAATCTTACTAGTCCTTCTGCTAATGTTTCTTCTATGGTTGTTACAAAATATATCATCTTGGACAATCTATTACATACTACTAAGATCACATCCTTCTTTGTTACTAACAGCAACTTTGTGATAAAGTCTACCATCAAATATATCTATAGCTTTTCAGATATTTTACTCAACTTCAACTTTTCTACTGGTATCTCTGTTCAATTCTTTATCCTTTGACATATATTACAATCATTTACATATCTTCTTGAATCTCTTATCACTCCCAGCCACTAATAGTTTTTTGTTACCAACTTTGTTGTTTTTCATTTTTTGTATATAAACTTTTCTCTCCTTCAATCTGTTGCTCATTCTCTTGTAACACTTTACTATTATATCTACTTTAAGCCTTTCTATTACTACTTCTGCTAAGCTATGAATCCACTATTCTTTAATTAATGTCTGATTATTGTTGTCATTTTCTATCTCTACTTTCTAGTCCAGTCTCTTACTAAGTTCATCTATCTTTTCTATTTTTGCGCTTGATATATGTTTCAAAGTAAAGTCAAACCTTGATAGATACAGTACCTAATGAGCTAGTTTTCTGTTTAACTTTTGTACTTTCATAAAATATTCTAGATTTTTGTGATCAGTTCAAACCTTAAATTTGTACTTGGTACCCTCTAACAAACATCTCTAGTTTTCCAATTCTCTTATTATCACCAATATCTTCTTATCATGCATTTCATAATTTCTTTCTGTCTCATTTAGAGATTTTGAGAAAAATGCTACTGGCTTTCATCTTTCATCTTTACACTCTATAGATGATACTCCTCCTGTCACATAGTCCAATGCATCTACTTCTATTCTTATTTTTTTTATCTAAGTTTGGCACTGCTAACACTAGTCCTTTTGTAAATCTCTTCTTCAACTTCTGAAATACTTTCTCTTGCTTTTCTGTTCAGTCTTACTTTTGATCTTTCTTCACCAAATTGTATAATGATCTGGCTATTGCTGTAAAATCCTTAATAAACTACTGATCATAATTGGCTAATCCCAAGAACTTCTGTATATCTTTAACTCCTTTCAGAGTTGGTCAATTTAATACTTCTTTCACCTTATCCTCCTCCATCTTAATCTTCTCCAGTCCAATTACTACTTCTAAGAATCTTACTTTTTGTATCTTTCACTTACACTTTTCTGGTTTCACATACAAATCATTCTTTGCTGGCCTCTTTACTACTTTTTCTACTACTTTATCATATTCCTCTTCTTTCTCTGTTTCTATTATAATATTATCTATGAAACTCACTACTTTCCCAATATTGATCAAGTTTTGAAGGATCTTGTTCATTATTGTTTGAAATATTTCTAGAAAGTTTACCTATACATTATTATATCTCTATTGTAAATCTAATTTAGTAAATACTTTTTTGTGCCTATTTTCTATTTGTTTAAATACTTATAATCCTATACCATATGCTTTTTACCATTCTTCTTTATTATAAAAAACACAGATGCTATTTGAAATAATTTCAAGAGTTTTATATATTCTTTCTTCAATTGTTTTTTTGATGAACTTGAATATTTTTTCTCTCTCTTCCCTCAATAATAAATATATCTTCTCCTTTCTTAGTATAAATCCTTTCTTTGTTTTTATCACATGATTCTATATCTTCTTTATTAGCATTGTCAGAATTGCAAAGAGTAGATTTTGTTTTATTTCTCACTTTTATTTTTATTTTTTATTTATTTTCTATTTTTAAACTTAAATTTAGGATTTAGCATGATATCACAAGTCACTATTACAAGCTGTCACACTATGACAATGCCATAGTCACATCATCACATACTCACATAATATGATAGAAATAACAAAAGGTTCTGGAAAAGAATAATATCATACAACAGATTATATATATATTGGCCTTAAGGCTTATACATGGTCATTTAGGATAGGTTAAAGTAACAGAGCACAGACCATGAGCTATTAGTATATAAGATAGATAATTCTGTACAGAGCTCTCTATCAAGTTCTCTTGTGTTAACACTAATACAAAGTTCTACTTATTGATTAACTCTAAGATTTTTAAGTTGTAACAGGTATCCTTTCACTCACTTTCTTTTCAAAGATATAGATCTACTTTTAGAACCTTAAAGAAACTAATTTCTTGGTCTCTTCTTCAGATTTTTCTGTTTTCTTCTCCTTATCACAAAATTTCCACTCCTCTGTTATCTACTTTACTTTCATTGTTTTCTTCTTTTTTGGTTTTTTTCTTTTTTCTTTTTTCTTCTGCTTCTTTTCTTTCTTCTTCTGCTTCTTTTCTTTCCCTTCTTCTTTCTTCTTCTACTCCTTTTCTTTATTTTTTCCCTCTTCCTCTTTTTTTCTTTTTTCTTCTATTTTTGCTATTCTGACTTCCCCTACTTTAGTCTCCATTACTTACTACACTCTTTTAGATATCTTGTCATCTTCACTTCTTCTATTTTCCAGTCAATCTCAGAATTATGATGAGCAAGCCATATATTCTCAAAATCATACTTTGCTTTTGTTTTCCAATCACATTAATTTCCATTCTTTTCCTATATCTCTGATAACATATATTGACCACCACTGTATACTTAATAAGTCTCTCCTTGTTAAAGAAACCATTCACATTTCTTACATAGATAGGTTTTTTGATTTTCTTTAATTTAAACCTCTGCTTCTTAGTAAACTCTGAACTTATTACCAATCCTGTTGTCCCACTATCTAACAATACCTCCACTGTTACTCTTTCTTGTGTGTCAATTTTTTCAAGCCCAATCTTTACTGTAACTTCTCTTAACATATTCCTATTATCTAGGTTGTAGTAGAATTTATTTTCTATTACTATAGAAAGCACTGCAAACCTATTGTAGTCAGAACCTAATCAAGAACTATTAGATTCTCTTTCCTATTTAAATTACAATTATCTCTATTATTTAAGTTGTTCCCATATTTTGTTCTTCTTCTCTATTCTTCAAACCTCTAATTTCTACAGTTTCTCACAATATGACCAAAACTCCCATAGTTATAACAATTTCTTCCCCTGTTCACATCTATAATGTATAAATCATGTCTAGACATAAATCTTGCCTATTGATTTAGATTTACTATAGTTATTTAGTTCTCTCTACTCCTGCTATTGATATAAGCCTTACCAGCATCTACTATTAAGGAATCTCTTATCTCCTTGGCCAAATTTGAGACTGTGGCATTTATTACTATTATGCCCCTGTATTTTGCCTTAGTGCTGAAGGCTTCTATTATCTTCTTCTTCATAACCTCTCTTCTTCTTGTTTACTCTCTCTCTAATATCTGTCTAAATTTACTGCTCTCTTATACCATTGTTCAATACTCCTAAGAAGTCTTTCTATCTCTATGAGCTTTCTCTTAATTACCTCATTCATTCCTTACTTAAATCTCTCTACTAATAGTCTCCCCTCATATCCACTTCTTCTTACTGTCTTTCTGAACTCCTGTACAAATTCTTCTATTGTTCTACTTTCTTACTCTACCTTCTTCAACTCAGCTACTTTCATTGTCTTATCATCTTCTCCACTAAACTCTTTCTTTAAATTTGTTAGAAATTCTTCTATTGTCACATATTCCAATGTTCCTGCTTCCAAATCTTCTAAAACATTCTCTTTCTAAATATTTACTAACTCTTCTTGTACATACAATAGCACCTACTAAATCTGCTTCTCCACTGAATTGTTTCTCATCTTTATTCTTATGAAAAGTCTACATGCTGTAAGAAACTGTTGTGGCAACCACTTACTAAGACAGTCAATAGTACACTAAGTAAACTTATGAACAAAGTATCTTGTAAAGATCACAAGAGAACTTAACAAGAAGTTTCTGATACATTCTTATACTATATATACTACTTACACATGGTCTGTGCTAACAATAAATAACCTTACCCTAAGGTCCATGTATCATTCATATATATACTATAAGGTCAACATGTTATAAACATGTATTTTGACATTATTTCTTCTAGTCCTTTCTACAATGCTTTAGGTCTATAATATGGTTGTTATGTGACATATCATGTGACCACAGTCATATGCCTCTTTATTGTCCAAGAAATAAAAGAAACAGAGAAAAAAAAATCAAATCAAGAAAAATAGATAAAAAGAAAAAAAAAGAAAAAAAAAATATCAAAGTTTAAGCATACCATAATAGAAGCCCAAACATCTTTCCTGCCTTTCTATTAAATGTTTTTAGCTTAGCCACTTCTACATTTGACCCAGTGTTAGGTTAAAGGATTCCTACTACTTGTTAGGCATGGTTTACACAAGAAGACAAAGTCTACAAAGTTAACTTAAAAATGTGTAATGTATGGAAACTCTGTGCAATGAGCTTAGTAATGCAGACTTGTCAGAACAATATATGCTGTACTATCTATCTGTTGCATAGTTACAACTTCAGATGAGTAGGTGAAGTCTAAGATAAGAGTAAGTGCTAATTTAGTATTGTCAAGTTCACAAATGGTGGACTTAGATTTTCCTTATTTGCCTTTTCATTTTTATTTTATTTTCGATTTATTTTCCTATTTTCTATTTTTTAGAACAGCTAGGGTTAGGGTTGATCAGTCACACTATCACATCAGTCACAATCTGATGGCGTAATCACAAGACAAATTATGGGACTTGGAAGAATTTAGTAGAAGATTCAAGAACAAATGACATTATACAACATGGACATCACATGTTGGCCTCATGAACTATACATGGTTGTTTAGGGTAGGGTACACAGTAGTTAGCATGGACCATCTGTAGGACTATATAAGGTAGACTAGTTTGTAGAAGAGTTCTCTATTAAGTTCTCTTGTGTTTCTCTAACACAAGAGTTGTTCTTATTTCCAACTCTAAGGAATAAGTTCATAACAAGTATGTTGTTATTGAATACTGAGAATTAAGTTCAATAGAAGTCATCTTTGTTGATTATCAGACTAGCAAATTACAATGCAACTACTAGTCTTATTTACAAGTTAGATATAAGAGATGCTTAGGATTTCAGTATATCACTCTAAGCAGAAGTTTCAGTGGTGAAACACTGACAAGAGTTAGATAAGAGAACTCTGCTATAAAAGACCAAGCTCAATAAGAGTATCTTTATTATAGAAGACTGGATATCTAGGTTATTGTATCACTGCCATAGAGATGTATCTTCAAAATAGGTGGACTTGATATATAATACTGCTGCTACTTTTACTTTTCTAGCTAATGTTTGAAGCTGTGCCTGTATGTTGGTGATTTACTCTTAATACTGCTAAATTAATTGTTCTGTTTAAATTGGGTCAAGTTGACTTATATTATTGTAAAGTGATGAAAATTCAGTAGATAATAATAGTGGTAGTAATATAGATAGTGATGATATATATAAAAAGTATATGAAACCAGTGCTAATTTCTGCCTCTGACTTGTACTCAGAACTTGAATCTATCTTAGTAGATACTAGTGGTACTCTTTTTGTCTGCCTCATACTATTTACTGACTATTTCAACTACTAACTACTACTCTTAGAAAATTGTTCTACTCTAAACAGAGTCTAAAGAACATCTGCTGTTCTCTTATATATATAAATCACAAGAGAATACTACAGCACAGAGCTTTTACTACAAAAAGATATAGGTATGCTACATAACACTACACACTTAAACAATGAATATGATATTGTCTAAGAAGAAGCTTGTACTTGGTTCCAACTATCTATGACTGTTTATACTAAACAATTAGCTTCTCTTTACATCTAGAGTCTGACTTCTAATTTAAGGGTGACTAACAGTCACATTAACCATTAGTCAAGAGTAATAAGAAAGTAAAGAAAGAGAAGGCCTAGTATTGAATAGTCTCAATAATTTAGGAATCAAGTTCTAATATTACAAACTCAAGATTTTTAGAGAGAAAGAACTTTATATTAGATTTAATACAAGAGAACTTGATGGAGTTCTTAGTACAAAGTTGTCTACCTTATATATACTAGACTAATAGTTTATACTATACTAACCCTAGTCTACCTTAAAAGCTATACATACTACATACTGTTAACATATAGGCTAATGTTATTGTTCCAGAACTTTCTATGATGTTCTTTTGTGATATGTGATTATGTGACAAATTTGTGACAGTTATGTATGACATCACATTAACTTCTAACCCTAAGTCTAGAAAATAAAATAAAATAAAATAGGAAAAAAATTAAAATAAAGAAGAAAATTAAAAAGTTAAGTCTATTATCTTTAACTCTAACAATATTACTTGTATATAAGGATTAGTAAGTATACTATATTTTCCCAGTCTGATAATTAACTATAACAAGTTAAACTTTATCTCCAGTATTTTTTTGGCAACATACTACTATCAGAACTCACTTCTCTTGGACTCTGCTCTACTTCTAAATGTCAGAGTTAAAGGTAGTGGACTTGACTTTTTTGCTTTTCTTTTCTATTTATTTTATTTTATTTTAGACTAAGGATTAGAGTTTAGCATGATGTTACATATAACTGTCATGAACTGTCACATGTCATGGTTACATAATCACATAGAACATAGAATATTATAGAAGATTCTAGAATAATAATATCATTCTACATGTCAACAGTATATAATATGTATGGCCTTTAGAATAGGCTAAGGTTAGTATAGCTTTCTTTGTAACTGGAACTCCATTGAGTTCTCTTGTGTTAACCCAATAAAAAGTTCTTTTCATTTTCTAACTCTAGAGTTTAAATCATAATACTGAAGTTGCAATCCTATGATAGACAGACAGTGTAAGTATATAAGCTAAAGCTAAGATTGTTCTGGGAGATCCACATCACCATGCACTTTGTGGGTTTCTATACTTAGTACAAACTCCAAGCCAACCCTATGAGCTTTTGCTTTCTAGTATAAACTGTGTCTGACAGGAGTTGAGACTTGAGACCTAAGGAAAGAAAGGTCCACAAAGTTGACAACAGACATTAGTATCTGTAATTCAATTTTTGGTGAAGTAGTGGATTCCTTTACATTAGGTTTCCCTAGAGCTCTGAAGTTATCCATGCTTCTGCCCAGTTGTACAACTCCTAATACTTACTACCTTAAGGACTTGGTTGAATTCCTGCAAAGAAATCTCAAAGCCAAGATAACATTAGCTAGTAGAACCTATCACCTAGGCCTGCAAGCCCTTTACTACCTCCTTCCTTTCTTTCTGTCTTTCTCCTTCCTCTTCTTGTAGACAAGTCTACCATGGACCGTGACCAAGTACCATGTAATAATTAGAAAAACCAGTATCTATAATATTTATGATTAATATGTGCCAGGGCATAATCTCAAAACAAGTGATCAAATTCTGTACACAAACCACAGAGGAAAGGGCAGTAAAACAGATATTAATAACCTGAGGCTTCATAGCGAGTGACATAACGGGAGCAAATGTAGTAATGGGCGTTGTTCAATGATACGATTATGAGCAATTCTAAACCAAAACACATCATCACGATGGCCTTACAAATGCGGCGAGAAAGGGAGTTGGAATGTAAGGCACTTCAGGGTCAAGGGCGGGAGAGAAGACCACTCCGTAAATCGGGAGGTGCGCCAGCTGAGGCGTTGGCTGAAAAACGTTTGAGTTACGGTGGGAGAAACTGAAGAACAAGTCGAATTTTTCGTAGGCTCTGGGCTCATTAAGAAATTCGACGGCGCTGCGGACAAGTTGGATGGAGAAGAACTTGGCTGCGCATTGAGAGGTAAAAGAGAAGATCGGGGGCCGGACATCCTTCGTCTGTATGACTGGATGGCCAGGGGAGGGATACAAGGGCGTTTATCTGATCTGAAGCAGGGGAGTTGAGAAAATTCGCGAGGCGGTGACACTGGTTCAACCCTAGTACGTTTGGAATTCGAGTGTTGCAGATACTCAGGTTCCTCAGAGAGGCTGAGCCGGTACTGGAAGTCGCGCTCGAATGCCATTAAATCAACATCAACTCGCTTGCGTTTCAGATTGTGATCAGTGGATTGCGATGGCTTGCGGTCCCATTCGATGTCAGATAGATTGGGTTCCATAACGGCAGGTGTGTTGCAAAGGCGGGAAGAAGATCGAAGCGTCCAAAATGCTTCAAGTACATTTACGTCAGAATGGGCATTGGGATCGTGAAGACAAGAGATATGTCGAGATGGTGAAGGTACTTCAGACCCATCTACCTCGGAAGTCGCACTTGAAAGGCCAGAAGAGACACGAGACGGCATTGATGATATGGAACCCGATTCGGAAGAGCCTTCAGAACTGTAATCATTGGTATTGGCATCATGAAACCTCTTGGAGATGTTTTTCCCTTCTGCCCTGGCACGCTTACGGTGGTTTTGAAACTGAGGTAATGCTGTCAAGTTAAATCACGTTCGAACAGGCAGAAGACATACCCATACTTCAATTTGACGGGGAGTTAATTGCGTCTTATAAGCCAATTTAGCGCGCTCGAGAGTAGTTGGATACGGATTGTGTCCAAAGTATTCCTCAAGTAGTTGAGTATGCTTCTAAGAAGGTATAAGGACCACCACCAAGACAGATAGGTTCACAAACCTTAAGAAATCTGCTTCTGGGAGGAATTTTCGATAACGTATCATGAAATCGTTGAAGTAAGCGATTCTTCATGTTGTCAATGCGCTTGAAGTATATGGCTTGGAAGGTCTGAAGTTCAGCATTGGATGGATGTGGCAAGCTCGCCATGCTCGTTTCTGTCCTTTGCTTAAGCAGGAGGCAACCATGCATATACGCATCATGCAGCTGCTGTATGTATGCAACGGGAGCACCTGACATCTCGAGTTCCGGCAGGATATCAGGGGGTGGGGGGAAATGAGGAAGGCAAGAAAGTGATCTTGTCGGTGTAATCAACGGCGTGTTGATATGGGAAGCGACCAAGGTACGAAGAGCAGTACTAATGGACATTATGTTTGATAATGCCTTTTGCGTACGAGTGTCCCCGTTGGAATCCATAGAGGTGAGAGGGATTATTTGATTGGACCATTGTCCAATGTATTGTTCCTCGGCAGATTCCGATGGTCTATCTCCAAGGAAGGCTGGAACACTCACTCTCCTTCATACGTCCACGTCCATGTCCTTCAAAGTACGACTTCAAGAAGCTATGTCTCTATTTTTCGACTCTCTTTCTACTCGTCAAGAGATCGAGCTTTTCCATGATCTTTGGTCCCTTCTTGTTCATGACATTGAAAATGCGAACAACGATGTTGACGATGAAACGATGGAAATGTATCACGACATCTCCAGACTTGTGGGCGAGCTCTCGCACAGCATGATTGGGTTTTACTCGGAAATAGAGACAATAGATGCTGCTTTTCGCCAAGACCTTCTAACTCATTTGCAAGACTCGTCCGAATTACCAGCACGACGTGATATCTCTCATGCTGCCAAATGGTTATCACAAAATTACCACAGCCCATATCCAACACATTCCGTTCGTGATGAAATCTCTAAACAGACAAATTGGAATCGCAAGGACGTGGATGCTTGGTTTACGGGTGCCAGGAAGCGGATTGGCTGGACTGAGATTCGAAAGAAGTTCTTTCAAAATAAACGAGCCGAAACTATCATAAGGGCCACAGAATTTTTTAATGGTCGCACTTCCTTGGAACCGTTGTTGTCCAAGGCTTTCATGGACATGCAACAGCGAGTTCAAGAGCTTTACGTCGAACCTTTCACAATGAAAAAAATCACTGCTGTGATGGGAAAAGCAGATAGTTCCTCGATATCCACTACGTGTCTAGGTTTCACTTTCCATCGCTTTTCTTATCTGGGCCTGCTAACATAAATCTGTGCAGTCAATGATCTCCGAGTCAGACCCCTTTTATCTCCAGATATCTCTAGACGAGGGTGCTTTCCCCCCTTGCCATGTTCAGTGTCTTCCCAAGTATCATCCTGTAAGCGTCCTGCTGATGATGCCATTCCTCATGACCGATCCAAGCGTGCAAGGTTCGTCATCTAGTTCGTATCATCAATCTTTGCTCACCCAATTATAGGCGAGGAAGCATTGGTTTGGGAAACATGCAACTTCCTTCACCCGCTCCATCACAGCTGAATTTAATGGAGGGAAGCCTGAGAAATACATCCTTGGAACGGCCACCTCCCAGTGTCGGGCTTTCTTCGCTTATTTCTCCACCTAATGACATGAGGAAACGAGTATCTTCCCAAAATCAAGTTACTTCCGAACATTCCCTTGCAGGCATTCCCATAGCACAACCTCTAGAAATTCCTCCACTCCTTCCTCACCCATCCTCCCTTTCATCTCACACTTTGAGAAGCACAGGCAATGCCAGATCATCGCCTTACCTTTTCTCTCAACCTTCGACTCCAGCGTCTCCCAACGAAATCCCCCGCGTTAATCAACCATTCGATGGAGCCGAAATGTTTCATTTTTCATTCGATTTACCTGATACTATCGACTGTGAGCAACGGATAAGCCCAGAAGCCTTCAAGTTGGCGATCTTCCCATCTGGCCATGACTGCTCTGAGCCTCTTGCTCCAACCCTCCCTCTGAACCGTAAGTTGATCAACATAGGACGTAAACCCCTCGTTCACACTTTCTTTGCAGCGATTCCAGATACCCTGTTATCTGAGGTACAATCACCTGCGACCGCTGATTTCAATATCCTTGACTTTTCCGGCGAGAATTGCTTCTACAATGACCAGTCACTTGGACTTCTACAATTTCCATTCAATATAGAAACAGTAATGGCACCTCTAACAGATATGGACGTCCCCCGAGATTTTTCGGACATTGACCCATTCACTAGCTCGGAGTCGAATTCATCATTACGGCGGGGACCTCCAATAAATGAGACCGACTTCTCAGAATTTCTTAGCCAGTTTTCGATAATTCCCACAAGTTACACCCAAAAAATCACCCAACTTGAGATGTTCAGACAGCAGGAGTACCATCTTCAAAAACATATTAAGCTCCTGTAAGTCACGTCACGTCAATTAATGATGCAACTAAATACTAAGTGTATCTGCCAGCGAAAGTCAGATATTTCCATCTACTTGACTTGGGTTACATAAATAGGTTGGCATTAGTTCCTTTGGTTATACATGCATGAGCCTCATGAAGATTCACTAAACATAATTGTGATTTTAAATGTTTAAATAATAATAAGGAAATTTGTTTTTTAAAAATACATGTCTATATATTTATACTACAGAGGATGGTTCGTCACATAATACAAGCTACTAAATATAGTTAACCAGTAAAGTTTAAGTATGATAAATCATGAAGAAAGTAAATAAATATGTTGTTGTAGCAACTATACAAATCATGATGGTTAAGGCTCTGTTAGGTAACTTTTTACAACTTAAGTCTTAAAGTGTTAAGACAAAAGAAGACTCTTATATTAGGGTTATCATAAGCTAAGTCTACCCATTCTGAAGACCATCCTTCATAATGTTGATGTCTTCTTTGATTCCCAACAAAAACCTGTCTTCCATGATAGCTATACTTCTTGCAATATGTTCCCACAGCAGTAATACAATTCATTCTAAACTCTTTGAGTACTTTGTCTTTTATAGCAAAGATACTCTATTGAACTTGGCCTTCTATAGCTTATTGACCTCTTTCAGTATCTTATCACTGAAATCTTTACTCAGCACTATACTCTAAAACCCCTGGGTATCTCCTATTAATCTTCTTTGTATAGAAGACTTGTCAGAATCATAAAAGTTGGACTTTATTTTATTTTATTTTATTTCTCATTTCTATTTTATTTTTATTTTTATTTTCTATTTTGGATCTAGGATTAGGGTTAGCATGATATCACAGGTTACTGTCACAAAATGTCACTATCATACAATCATGTGTTACAAAGAAACATAGTGGAAAATTCTAGAAAGAAACAATATTATTACAAGATATTTATCACAAAATAAACTACTTACTTATCTGAACCTTGGATGTACTTTCAGAAGTTTAGGAGTGATTCAGAAGTTCAATAATGATGACAATGATAATAAAGATTAATATAGATAGTCAATGATAAAAAGATAAAAATTGATAAAATCTGATATAAAATAATATTATTAAGTCTGAAATCTAATTCTCAAATACAAAAGTATTTATACAAAATAGTGATAGTCTGTATATAAGCTGTTTCCATCATATGATCAAAACTTGTATCTAGTGGGACTGTCATCTATCATAACAGATGTTAGGCTAATTTTAGAAGATAACTAATTATGTTACTACATTAATATGCTTGTATCTTTATCAATACTTATTGCTTTGGAATATACTATATATTATTAGAAACAGTTTGATAAGCACTTTCCAATGCAAGTTGAATTGTGTAAATCTGTCTAGCTGTTCATGAAATATTAGCTAATAAAGCTTTTATAGTTACTAATAGCCTGATATCTTAGTTGTTTGTTGTTGCTTTTATACATTCCATATATGTGTGGATAACCCTTATTTGAAGCTTTCTAACACAACTTAGTTTGTGAAAATTGGTTTACTAATTGTAAAAATGCAAGCTAAATAAAGTTTATAATAATATTTGACATATATTGATTTTATAAATAATACATGGTCTTTAGGATAGACTAATGAAACTATAGACTTGATTCCTAGTATCTAATAGCAACACATCATATCAGCATTTATCTCTTTTGGTCTTTGTTCTATTTTCTGAAGTTATGATCATATAGCAGATAAATGTTACAATTCAAAGTCTTTAGAGTTGGACAATAAGATAAAAACCTTATATTAGGGTTTAATACAAGAGAACTTGATAAAGCTTTTAATACAATATATCTATCTATATATACTAACTAGTGATGATTTGTGCTCTACTATATCTAGCCTATTCTAAAGACCATATATTAGTCATAAGGTCAACATACATTGTATATGTTGTATAATATTATTGTTTTCTCAAATCTTTCATCATGTTTTATGTAATCACATGATTGTATAATTATTACTGTAACTATATCATTGGATATGACTAATGTATGATAGTGTGATTGTCATACTAAACCCTAACTCTAGCTTTTAGAAAAAAAAATCAAAAATTAAATTAAAAGAAACTTAGGTCCAAACTTTATAAGTCTAACAAATAGTATAGTGTCACAAACTTCATTCAGCTTGTACCTCCACAACCAGTGGACCGATTTTCACAAACTAAGTTGCGCTGGAAAGCCCCAAATGAGGGCTATCCGCACATATGCGGGATGTACAAAAGCAACAACA